>VYZR01028668.1:8684-27761 GCA_013400675.1 Oxylabes madagascariensis
GGTTTTATTGCTGTATCTTAAATACTATCTAGAAAGAAGGATTTGAGATGTCAATTACTATTTTATGTAGCATTTAGTTATATGTTCTCAAGAAAAACTCCAATTAACACTGGGAAAATTACAGCCAGTTCTTCACCAAGAGGATGTCTACATATCATGTAGAAATTCTGGTTATGACCNTCCAGCCATGGAAAGTGGAGGAGAACATTTCTTGCATAATCATGGGAAGAAGTAAACAGGAAAAGGTAACTGTAGGTGCTGTGCATGCTATATATCACCTAAATGCCTTGGTTTTAACTTTATTGCTCAATCTTGTGTTTCTTTTTGACATGGGACCAAGTTTAAACTCCTTGTTGCAGTTTTGTAGAGTTTACATAACACTAAATGCTTTGAACAACAGTTCAGCCTTTCACAAGCTGGCTCTTTCAGTCTTTTCACTACTTTAACATCTTGTTCTCTCATGCGTGGCTTTTAATTCTCATTTGGCTGCTGTCCTGCACCTTTCTTTAAAAGTTCCAGTTTCCTGTCCAGTAGATGTATGTCTTTGGTTATTTTATTGTTTCTGTACCTGCCGACTTATTGCTGGTTTCTTCACAAAACTAACCCTTGTCAGATATTAGACAGGAAAATACGAATGTCCACATCTGATCCATCTGATCGTGGACTTGAACTGTTCAAGGAGTCAGAACAGCACTCTGCATCCTGCCGTGCTCAAGTTTGGGTTCCTCCTCTGCCATGGGTCTTCTCTGTGGCCTCAATGCAATCTTTAGTCTGCACCTCCTCTGAGGGTTTCTGCTGATCCAGCTGCCTTAGTTGCCAGTATTCAGGTCTGCAGGCAGAGCTGTCTCCTTCTGTTGCTGGTCTTGAATCACAGCCTTGGCTTTAACATTTTAGCACTTGAAAAGGCTTCTATATTGAACCTACACTGGAGGTACTTCCCTGGGTCACTTTTCTTTCCTAGAAAAGTGTGATGATTGTAGACATGGTTGTAATGTTTAAGCCTGTCCTCTAACCTGCAAAGAAAGATAGTAGCAGATCCCTCTGGACAGCTGAGGACTAATCCTTGCATGGAAGGCACTTTGCAGTAGTAAGGGGCAAACACTAAAATGTAATCCTAATCTAAGATATAATCCTAGATCTTGATGTAAAACTTGCTGTATTACTTTGATGGTGTTTTTAGATTTTCTTCCATGAGTGGCTAGTTTGACAGCTGCTAGGGACAGCACATCTGATGATGCAGTGGATTTTGGGAGAGGCTTAACAAAAGATGCATGTTTCCTAATGGTCAGCTGTGATTTAGGCTCAGTAGAAGCTTTATCAAAATGACTGTTGAATAGATCACTTCACGAAGACTATAGCTCTATTTTCTATGGATTTGGAAAGGAATTACTGCCATGGCAGGGTGTGGGCTTTGGTTAAAGGCTGTGATGTAAGATTAGTGGGACTATTGTGTGAAGAAGGTGTGAAGATTATTATCTCCAGGACTCATTGGTTATTTTACTGCCACGTTTCTGAGGCTTGCCAGGGGCATACATCTTCTTCTGAAGTGAATTGCTTGGAAGACTATGAGATTATTCCAGGCCAGAACCTTTTAAACTGGTAGGTCTAAAATACCATATGCTGTTTTAGGAGGGTGCCCTAAAACGTGTTACCATACTGTACCTACAGAAGACATAATAGAGCAAAGCAAACTGCTGTAGCATGTAGCAAGACAGTACAATGTGAAAGTCTAAACTAGAGTCTACAGTGTTTTCCCCAAAACACACATGGTGTGTTTGGGGGAAATAACTTGTTTTGCAGCATTTCCACACGTACAAATGCTGTGCTGTATAAATGCTTTTATAAATGCTTTTATTGCTGTGTCTGCAAATCAGTGTCTATACAGATTTGTGAAAAGCTAAGTTTAGATTAATTCATATGCCAAATTCATCTTCTCTTCTTTTCAGAGAAAAGCATTGTTTTATTTGTAGGGAGACCCTTTGTTTGTATGTGGGACTTGTTACAGAGCTTGTGTCTGCACTACCTAAAATTGCATTAGTGATTTGAGTCTGTCATCTGCCTGAAATTATGCTTTCCAGGAGCCACTAAGCCACCACTGCCAGACTAACACAGGAAATACTTGTGTTTCTGCAGTTGTGTCTCTGCTGCCTGTTGGGAGAGAAGGCTATTAAAACTGGTCTAGACACTGCAGCTGGGTGACGCATGTCAATCTGACTTGGGTTAACTTAGTTGCACAGGTTTTGCAAGATTTTTAGCACTATTCTGTTCCATCCTTTATTTCCCCTTTTCATTCAAATGAAAATCCAGTTCTTTGCATAAAGAAAGGGCTACTTCAGACCATACAATCAGCAGATACTTTTCCTCTCCTGAGACCTTTGAACACAGACTTAATAATTCCACCTCATTTGCTCAGGTAACCTGTTGAGTACTGTTGTTTCTGCTTAGAAGAATTAAGTGAGGTTTCTTAAGGACACATACTTGCTGTGGTTAATCAGTCTCTACCACCATGGTGAGCTCCCTTCCTGGCACTTCTCCTTCCACTGCCTCCTCAGCTTTCTTCTCCAGACCTTGGCAGCTTGAAGCCAGGCCAAGAGCAGGGGGAAGAGATGAGGCATCTCTGTGGCCATCAGCCTGGGCTTTGTTGGCCCCTAACTCAAGCACCATCATCTCAATTAGCAGTCCTGGACTTTGTGGTTGATACCCGGTGCTAAATCCTGATGTCTCTGCAAACAGACAAGGCAGTAAAGCAAACGCTTGCTGATTGCTGAGGCTGAAGGTGTGTTGCTGTTGTCAGCTGGGGTGGGAGAGTCTCTACGTCTTTTCTCCACCAAAAGGCTGCTGAGTAAACAGGACTTGGCTGCTGTTGGGTGCAGCCTGCCATGGCCGTGGGGCCGTGTCAGGGCTCCAGAGCCAGCTTCCTGAGCAGCACCTTGCCTTGTGGACTTTAATCACTGATTAACCCACATAAAGGGTGGCCGGAATCAAACAGATTAAACCGGCATGTAGTATCTGTGCTGCCATCTTGTGCACCAGAACTTTATAACACCTTTAAGGTTATTTTGTAAATATGGCAGCGTTGTCATGGCAGCAGAAATCTGGTGTGGAAAAAAATGTTGCTGACATGATTTATTGCTGGTTTAGGGCGCTGGGCAGGTCAGGCAAGGCGTCACTGCTCCTAGCTTCTGCTTATCTGAATTGAATATGAAACACATCAGAAGGGCTTTGATCAGGGAAATGAATGTCGCAACAAAACTCATGCTGGTAACGCACAGCTCAACTAAATGCAGAAGTGTGCAGTGAGGTCTGTATTGTTTTAACATTTATACACTAAGAATCTACACATGGATGTTTCATAGTTTTTAGTGTAGCTCTTGCTGAAAGTCAGTATCCTCCTTGGTGAAATCACAATTGCAGAAAGTTGAGATGCTGTTAAATCTAACACTAGCTGGAGACTCAAAGATACGCAGCTTTAAATTTGATCCAACTTATGGAAGTGTAAAAAAATTGACAACTGTAAGTTTATCCAAAATTCTTACTAAAGCATTTGACAGTTTCTTTACGTGCTGAAGTTCTGCGACCTAGTGTAGCCAAGTGATTCATGGTGAAGAATTCCATGTTGCTGCCTTCATATTACTTCTAGTATCTAACGTGAGAGAACTGGTGACCTATATCACACCTTCCTTCACCCTACTGCTGTGGTGACCCACAAACACAAAATTTCTCTCAGGAAAGGTAAGTTCTTAGGATGGGTGAAACTTGAGATGCAGTAGAGACTCTCTGGAGTACGCATCTAGAGCCTCAAACTTGGAAGCTGATGTTTCGAAGGCGTCTGGCTTCAGGAGTAAGTTGGCATCAGAGAGCTGTAGCTCTGACTTGAGCTAAGGCTCCTGTCTGTAAGACAGGAACATGAGGGGGGGAAACAGGATGTGAAGAAAGTAGTTTTTTCAGCTACCCGCTCACTCTCCACAGCCTCAAAGCTTGTGCCTCAAAGTCAAGCCTCCAAGGTTTGTGCCCTCTTTTTATTCAACTAATAGTTTTTGCTGTGATGGTATTCAAATTTTATGTATCTATTTTCATGAAATGGCTGGAAGCTTTGCATGCTTTTCCTCTGGAAATAGCCTGTGGTTCTTTGTGAAATAACCTTTTTCTAAGTTTTCTGGTTTAGGAGATGTATCATACTAAAGCTTGCAGTATAATGAGAACAAATCCCAAAGTTAACATACAAGTTTCCCTTATAAACAAATAAACATTACCGCCACCCCACTACTCAGCCAAGGAACACACCTAGGTTGATTTGGCTGCTATCATCCTCCTTTACAAAACAATATTTAAGGGAACATTGGCAGCTAAAAGAAAATTACATTTTTTTCAGTGAGTGAAAATTTAAAGCTGAGATTTCTTCACAAATCTTTAGATTCAGAAACTAGAGACATGATAGTGTGGAATTCTAAGTTATGAGTTCACATGCTTCAGACAGTTGTATATTTCTGAATATGTCCAAGTAAAAGTTTTGACTTAAACCACTTCCACCACTTCACAGACATTTAAAGCTAGAATCTAACATTTTGCTTTGGGTCTCATTGTGGTTGTTATTATTTTCTAGCAAAAAGATTTTTTTCTTTGGTACAAATTGGCCACATTGTACTCCCTAGGTCAGCAGTCTCTGTCACTTGTGCTGAACTAGATTGAAAGGCTGTGGTTGTGAGCAAGGGAGGTAATAAATGAGTGGTAACTTATGTTTATCTTCTCTTCACTGCACCTTTTCCACAGCAGCAGGCAGTGTTCTGAGCTTTGGTTCTGAAATCCCATCCTTTCTTCTTTGAAGGTCTGCTTCCCACAAGGTACAAACCTGGTGCCCTTGGAGCTACATCTTGCAGCACAAATCTGAAAGGGCAGGGCAGCAAAAATATATATTTTACTGCACGATTATGTGCTGAATGTGATGGGCTTTGGGTGGGTTGTACCATGTATCCTCTTTTCTCTGCTGAACATCGACTCCAGCATTTCCAGTCTCTTGACCTGTGTGTGTGCTTTGCTGACCACACAGACTGCCAGTGAAAACTTCATAACTGGTTAATTTCGTAGTGCAACACTGTTGCTTCCAGTTCTCTTGGCCGTGCCTTGAATGAGATTCAGCAGGGGGTTTTGGTTTTAAAATGCAGTCTGAGCTAATTTTACTGCTGCTGTTTTCACAGAATGAGAAAATGGTTGAAGTTGGGAGGGATCACAGTTGGTCATCTGGTCCAACTTCCCTGGTCATGCAGGGTCGTCCCAGGGCACATTGCGCAGTATTGAGCCAGCTCTTGAATATCTCCTGTGAGGGAGACTCCACAACCTCTCTGGGCAATCTGTTCCAGTACATGGTCAAATGTGGAAAATGGATCTCCTGGTGAGCAGCATGCTGTTTGCTGCTCTTGAGTCTGGCACAGAAGTCGTCATTGTTGTCTTGCCAGAAATTCACTGCAGAACCGCTCTGCTGTGGATTGTCAAGAGTTAAAACAGAAGTGAGCAAAGCCAAAGGGAGTTGTACCTGAATACTCACTCCTGGCTGACACTCTAGTACTGTGTATTGGAACTGAAGTTTTGGAGATACATTTTCATCGATCAGGTCTAGGTTTGCTTTTTTGTCTAAGGCAAATCCTTTGTTTCTGTGTTGGCAAGTACTGTAGTATTATGAAAATCAAAGTGGGCTCTACTTATGCATTCCCAAGTATCTATCTTTAGGAAAATACCTGCTTATGCTTTTTTTATCCAAACAGTAAGACTATAACTGGCATGGGTAACCCTGTAGGACTGTTTGAATGATTTTTAATTTTAGATGGTACTCCCTGGAACTTCAGTGATGCTGTATGCTTTACTCTGCTTCCTGAGGCTGACTTTTGTCCCTCCACCATGGAGCAGGGCTTGGGTTTAGCTTAAATGAGTGACCAAATAAACCATCGTGTTCACCATTGTGCCAATTTTTCATGGCCTACCTCAGTTAGTAAGTTAAGGTTGTTAAGAGTACAGTTTATGGGATTATATTGTTAAAAAAGGATGGTAGAAATGCATGTGCCCATTTGATAGCTATAATAGCCTTACTCTACAAGCTTCACACTGAAGGAAAACACACTGTCTAAGATTGAGTTATAGACCCCTCATCATGTGTATCAACGATATTAACTACTTTTTTAGGGCAACAGTTTCTGCAACAGACTTAAAGGTGATGCTGATGCTGCAGTTCTGTGTGGTCAGGAAAACAGTGGGTGAGCCAAAAACAATGCTGTTTCTTTAGCCTTGAAGCAAAATAAATTGCTCCAAAGGTATCTATAAATCCTTACTGTCATGTGGATATTCCCTGTTTTGCTTAACAAAACAAAAATAAAAGCATTTTTGGTTTTCTCAGTCCAGTCTGCTCCTGCTGACTGTACCGTGTCATATAACAACCTTCATAAACTCATCAAACTATGTCTTAAAAAGCAGAACCCTCACAAGGCTGGAAGTAATGGCTCTTCGTGTTTAGAACCACAATTGCCTTTTAACTGGATCAGTGTAAAGAGAACAAAACTTCTGTAATTGCAAGAAGCATTGACGAGAAAAGTGCTATAGATATGCTGGTTGACACGAAGCTCACGACGACCCAGCCACGGGCATTCCCAGCCCAGAGAGCCAAACGTGTCCTGGGCTGCATCCAAAGCAGCGTGGGCAGCAGGGCCAGGGAGGGGATTCTGCCCCTCTGCCCTGCTCTGCTCTGCTGAGACCCCACCTGCAGGGCTGCACCAGCTCTGGGGTCCCAGCACAGGAAAGATGTGACCGAGTCCAGCAGGTTCCAGAAGAAGGTTGTAAAATTGATCAGGGGGCTGGAACGCCTCTTCAGTGGGGACAGGCTGAGAGAGTTGGCATTGTTCAGCCTGGAGAAGAGAAGGCTCTGTGGAATACTTATAGCACCTTGCAGCTGTTTACATAACTAAGTTACAAAGTTGTTTGTATACTAGCAGGATTTAATTAAAATCCTGAGGTTTTTCCTTCCTCTGATTAACATGTGCAAAACACAGTAAATCCTTTCACAGTAGATCTTGCTGTAGCTAAGTTCTGCAGCTTCCAGACATCGATAAAACATATCTTATATGTAATAGAGCTGTAGCTGTGTTCTCCGTCTTGGACACTGATTACTAAATGCTGTTAGTTGCCCTGTTGCAGACCCATAATTTTTTCTAGAGTAGCTGTGACTTAAAGATTTTTGGCTATACATGGAAAGAAACTTTGTATCTTTCAGGTCTGCTCCACTTAGATATCTCTAGTTTTTCCCCTCTTTTTTCCACTGAATTAGTAACATTCTCCTTCTCAAAAGATATTTATTCCCTTGTATATTTATTTATCTGGACTTGGTGGTTTGACGGTTGTATTCCACATTACCTTTTTTCTACTTTCTGCTTTCTTTGCATCTTCATACTGTTTCCTGCTTGTTCCTCAGGGTACTGCATTTACCCATTAGACATAGTAGCCTCCCTAACTAGAACAGGAGGGTTTCAGATTAATTTTAAAGGCTTATTACCATGCTGGGGAAAAAAAAATACAAACCCACAACAGTTTTACTGTTATTGAATTACAAGAGTTTTGAAAAGCTGAGGAGTAGCTTTCACTTTGGATTAGTGTCTTATTTAGAGCTCAAGGAATTACTCAGTTTTATATATAAGTAGTAAATTTTTGTACTGAAAGGAAGAAGTTTCAGGTGGGCACATGTGTGTATCTTCTTCAAAAACAGTTCCAATGCGGTACCTTATTGGTGCCCTGGCCTTAAGGTGTTAGAAAAACCCTTTCACAAGAAAACTGAGAATTAGAAGTGCAAAGAATCCAGTGCAAGGTACAAAATGCTGCTCTGGGCACACAGTTCATATCTCTGGAGATGATCCATTGAACAGCAGAGTCAGCTGTGGCTCATGGTGAATACCCGCTGTGGTTCAGCAAGCTCCTGATGCTTATGTGTACAGTTCTTTTTCTAGAAGACATGTTCTAGAAAATAAATTCTATAGGAAAAGCTAACTGGCTCGCATAAAAATCATATTTGCCTAAAAGTACACTTTCTTTGTATAATCTTCCTTGTCTTTTTTGGAGAAGCCAAGTGTGATGCCTTAGTGTATAAATCTATTTAGTTTATAAAATGCCATCTTGGGACCCTTGGCATGGACCCATAACACGCAAACATGCAGTGCAGGATAAAGCTGGGAAACTCATCAGGAATAGTATTCTCCTCAGTAAAACAGCTTTTATACTGCAGAATACAGTTCTAATGACACTCGCTCAGGGCAGTCTTGTGTGATATTGTGTTGGATTTATGGGTGTTGGTTTCCCAAAGAGCTGTTTGAGTAGTCTGTGCTTCAGTGAAACAACTTCCCTATCCAAAAGTGGAATGGAGTAGAACATTAGCCTAGAGTTTTGTTGTGAAACAAAATTGTGTAATGAGCTTTCTTCTTCTACATGGTGGAGTGAAAACTGGTTCCCTTTCAACCTGGATGCAAGATTTCTGGTTTCTGAAGTCACGCCTATGGAGGTGATGTTAGATTTGTAATGCTGTCTCACTTACAGTAACACTGCCTTAGTGACAGTAAGCAAAGTGAACTAATGTCTTCAACTTTTTATTCCTGCCCTTCAGCTTTCTTATTTGTATTGATACTGATGCACAGGAGTTTGACTAAGCAAGCAAACAAACAAACAAACAAAATTACTGTGAAGAACTAAGCAGATTTAAAACTCTTGTAATGTGATTTAGCTGCTGGAAAGGAGAATAGTATCACAGGGCCAAAACACTTAGACCACCAATGTAAGGAACTTCTGGTCCAGCGATTAAGACACTAATCTTTCTTGGACGCAATTTCTCTTGGCTACCCAATATAAACATACTGGATAATATGGTTTCATGTCTGTTATTTGCATTCTGAACTGGTTGTGTATTCAATTAATAGTTTTCTGTCTAGTACCATGTCTATTACATCTTAAGTCTCAAATGCATAACTAGTTTAGCACCTTGCAGGATTTAGTCATGTCACTAACAAGAAGCCATGTTTCAACCTAATTACTGCCAGGCAGACCTCAAATGTGTAAATTACCTTGGGCTTTTCCACAAAGCCCTCACTCATCCTTCCAGCAGCAGTAGTGTGTTTCATGGGCGAGAGTGGGGAGCTCCCATGCAGGAGGAGGATGATCTGCAGGAGTGCTCTGTACTGAGCTGGGCGTTGCTGTGAGGTTGTGTTGCACAGCACATGGGCTACAGGAACCTGCCTCACTCAGAACACTGCTGCCCTTGATGCTCATATGAGGTTCAGCAATGGCACAGAAATCACAGAGGTTTTATTAAATGCAAACATCAGTAATACACAGCACTCCACGTTTTCTTCTAGTTTTCAGCTTAAATTGCTGTTTATTCGAAAGCCTAGTACTGTTCAGAAGGTTTGAGTTAGACCCCTTGGGGTGTGAATACTTCAAAGCATGCTGTTTGCTTATTGATGGGTTACAATCACAGGTAGGACCCTCTAATCATTTTGATATGCCATGTGAATGAATATAAGAATTTTCTCCTTAGCCCTTGTCCTTCTCTGTTATAATTACATTGTGGTGGTGACATTTAAAGTATGATAGTTGAAGGCAAAAGCTGTAATGTTTCTCAAATGTCTCTGCAGATGGATGGAGGTCTGCTTGGACGAAGAGCTGCCCCCAACTACAGAACTGGAAGAAGGCTTAAGAAATGGTGTTTACCTTGCCAAGCTTGCAAAATTCTTCGCACCTAATGTGGTGTCAGACAAAAAGATCTATGATGTGGAGCAGGCACGCTACAAGGTAATAACTTTCTCAGTTCTCTCACCAGGATGACAAAACCCAGTAATGTTTGACTTCCAGCTCTTAAGGATTTCCAAGTATGGCGGGTTAGCTTTCTGTATCTTTCTTTTAAGGCTGTAGGGACTAGATGGAAGATGCACAGCTGTAAGAAGCCTGTATGATTAGCTAGAAATATTCTACCCTTAGAAAAAGTGTTTTGGTCTTGCTTCAAGTTCTTAAAGCTGCACAAATTACACTTCTGGCTCTAAGGAGAACATAAGCTTTGCAACTTATAAAGTTATTTCTCCTTAGGAATAGAAGTCAAAAGCAATTTGATAACTATTTCAAGCTTTCTTCATTTTGATTGGAAACATAATTGAAATCCACTTCATTAGAATTCTGTGTTTATTTTATCGACTTCAACAACAAGAAGCAAAGAAAACAAGCTTCCAGTAAGTGAGCTTAGCTTGTTCCCTGTGCAGGCTTTTGCTAGCTCCAAGAACTTCAATAATACAGGAATATATACACTCATACACAGCAGTCCCACTATGGAATGAATTATCTCAACATGTAGAGAGGGCAGAAAAAGTTTACGGTTAGGAATTCCAGTAACATTTAAATGTTTCTCTTGAAAATCTCCAAAACTTGAGAGTTTAAAAATATAACATTTTAAAAATACCTTTGAAAATAAAATAAAAAATACTTTCCCACTTTATTCTTATGCTGCTTGCATAGGCTTTTAGGGAGGGTCAGGTCAAGTATTCAGGTAGAACTGAAATGTTCCAAGGCTTCCTTATCTGTTCTTCATGATAGTGCTGAGCAGTGTTGCTACTTCTGTGTTTTGGTTCATTGTCCTTGACATCCAGCCTCTACTCCCAAAGAATACTGAAGGACTGTACAAACTTCTACTTCAATCACAGTCCACCCTGATGGGTACAAATCTGGCTTATGTAACATGAAAGAATGAGCTGAACTCAGCGTGGAGCTGTTGATGTGTTAGGATGCTTCATTAGCAAAATTGAAGCTGTTACACTTTGGGTTCAAATAAGGGAAAATTCTGTGAACTCAGCTTCAGGATATAAAACTGGGAAACAACAGGAGGATCAATAAGTAGAGAATTTGCTTAATGTGACTTCCATGATCTTCTGTGTTTCCAATAGAGATCTGGCCTTCATTTTCGGCACACTGACAACACTGTGCAGTGGTTAAGAGCAATGGAGTCCATTGGTCTGCCTAAGGTAAGCCTTTAAATTTCAGCAAAGAAAGAGGCTCAAATTATTGGCTCACTGAGATCCTCTTTCATCTGCTTGAGCATAAACAGTTCCTTACTGTAAGGCTACAGGGAAGGGAGAATTCAAAAACCAAATCTGAGGAGAAGGTAATGTGGAAAGCAATGGGAGTGTCAGTGCTGTGTTGCTGCTGCTGGTGTGTGTGGGCTGAGGCAGGGACACTAGCAGTGTTTGAGCTAGCTCAAACACTTGATATCTTACTGCCAATGCAGTCTCTGGGGGGGCCTGGAAGGAATATGGTTTAAAACAGAAAACTTAAATATTTGCTTCCTTTAGGTTACCTCTTCACATCATGCCTCTTGCTGCCTCTTCCTCTTACTGTACGTCCCAGTTTCTGTGCCTCTACCCTGTTTCCAGACTGTTCTTGCACCCTTCAGTGCATCTACGTGACTGTGCTGCTGCTCTTCTTCCACCAGCTGCTTTCTTGGGTCACCTCTTATATTTACCTTCCTCCTTGCGGGTCTTCGCTTGTCATCTCCCCCCTCTGCTGCTGTTTCTGGGCACCAGTGAGTCTATTTTGGATGAAAATCCTTTAAGAAAGGGCTGTGTGCCTACGATGCTTGTTTGTGCACTCTGGCAGCCCCTCACAGGCTGAGGTGAGCAGTGCCCCAGCCCAGGGCTGCCTGAGGCACTGTGGTCAGGCACAGTGGGGATGCTGCTTGAAGGGTTAAATGGACTGATGGTCAGCTACTGTAGGCAAACCCACTGCAGGTGCCTGTAACCAGAAAAGGGCACTCATGACTGCCATCAGAAATGCCAGAGATGGGGTCCTGCCCTTTCCAGGTCAGGCTTTTTTTTTTTTTTCCAGTTGAGTCCTTCAGCCCTCTGGTCAGCTGGCTGATTTCCACCCTGCCATCCCTCCTCTGAAAGATTGCATTTCTGTTGCAGAGGATGGTCATGGCCAAAAGCTTTCCTAATTCTCCCTCACAAAGCTGTTTTGAGCAAATGATGAAGAGGGCACTGTGCTCCTGACTTACTCAGTCTGGTCCTATTAACCATGGGACAGTGCAGCCTCGAGTGACCAGCCTGGGCTGGAAGCATGCTGCCAACTCTCACGGTTAACTAAGCCTTTTTATTATATTTTTGTGGAGAAACAGTGTTTAGTGACTGGGACCAAAGCCAGGAACAAATTAGTGGTAGAACCAGAACTGGAACTTATGATGTGACTTCTTGGCTAAATTGCTTAATATTCCTCTCTCTAAATATCTTCCTTTGTAAATGATGTATTCACAGAGTTAGGGGTGCTGGCAATTAGAATTATGCATTTTTAAGCCATACTTGATAGGTTTGGTTTGTAATGAGGCTTTGCAAATTGTAGCTGCATTCCAGGTTTTGGGCGTCTGTAGAGGACAAGCACTACTGCCTGAGCTTATGCCAAAGGACATTTTCTAAATCTTGTTGAAATGCTGCCTACTTATCTTCCATTCCCCCCCTCTTATTAAGTAGCTTTTATGCTTAATTAAGTTCTTCTTTATGAAAACTATTGATAAAGTTAAAATAACATCAGAAGAGATGTGACTCATAGCTGTATAAAAGTAATTTTACAGCTTCTTGCAGCTGAAATTCTGTAAATTTAAGGTATGGTCTGCAGAGTAAATGTTTCTGCTCAGTAATAAGTCTTCTCATTTAACTGTGTGCTCTTTGCTTTTTAGATCTTTTATCCAGAGACTACGGATGTCTATGATAGGAAAAACATCCCTAGGATGATATACTGCATTCACGCTCTAAGGTAAATGCTGACAGGAATAAAAGTTATAGTAACTGCCAAAGTTAGGAGTGTAAGTCTTGAAATGGCTTTAGGACAACCAGTATATCAAAATCTGTCAGAATTTACAAGTTCATTAGTTTCAAGTTGGAGACAAAAGTTGAGGTTTTTCTGGTCTATTGGCCAAATAATTTTCAAAATAGATATTAAGGACCACTGAATTTAGCACGCACATCCTTCTCTCAATAGTACATCCCCTTGCAAAATGAACATACAATTTCACAATGCATACTTCAACAGAAATCAAACAAAATAACAGAAACTTAACAAAATATTAGTACAACCATGGAGCAAACATGCTGATCATAGTGAAAATAATGATGAACTGACATCTTTCTGTCCCCAATATGAGGCAATTAATTACTGTATTCTGTGGTAATTCATGTAAAAATGATACATTCTCAAATATTTCAAAATTCTGAGCAACTTGACTTTACATTAAAAGTCAGGCTTTGACTATACCATTGAAAGTAGTGATTAAATTTTTTTCATGTTCTGCCTTAAGGATTTTCTTGATGTTTAGCACAAAAACATCTGCCCTGTGCTGTCCCTGGTGTGAGGTCCAGTGTTGTTGGCAGACAGCTCCACCCTCCTGTGGCTCTTCTAGTTAATTTCCTGTGTATAGAGACCTTTCCCTTTCAATATTTTTTTGGCACTAATCTTTCAGAGAACATAATTAACTTGCGCCTCAAACTTTCTTCTCTGTTTCTAATGGTGTTCAAAGGCACATCAGCTGTTCCAGGGCTATCAGACAGAAACTCTTCAATACTTGCTTTATTGAAATTTTTTCAGCGTTAATCCTTGAAATTATGTGCCCACTCCTGCATTCTGGGATGTACACTCACTCCCAATAAACAGGACTTGCCACTGAAGTTCACCGTATTTGCTTAACATGCCAGGTGTTCAGAGTTGACAGCCCAGTATATTTTTGCCATCTTTGACAAGAGTTGCCCCTTGAAATTATTGTACTTGGTGTAAAATTAACTGGGAAGTGACACCAGGACTGTTTGAGGGTGGTTCTTGCCTGTAGCTTGGTAGTGTAGTCTGTTCTGTGATTTCCTAAAGGGGATGTGTGGGGCTGTAACCTCACTCGGGCTGACTCAGTGGGCCATGTCCCCCCCACCCCCCCTGCTGTGTTGTGGGCCAGCTCAAGTGCAGAAGGTGCAAGAACACGTTTGATTTTTCTAATATTTGCTCCCTCATGTATGTAGGACATTATTATTGTGGATTTGAATGCTACATAAGCAACAACTCCATCAAATATCTTCTTACTACCTGCCTTATCATTGCAATGGTCATAACTTTTATCCTGAACTGAGGTTTGCAATGGATTGACCTATGGTAGAAATTTTCCTTTCTCCATATTGGCATGCCCCAGGATTTATGCAGTACCAGAATTAGTCTGTGTTGTCTCAGCTTTCACTTCCAAGTTTGTCCTGTTTAAATTACTTTTTCTTGATGAATATCAACACAAAGCTCTAACTCTGTACCTCTGCACTTAGAATGTTTTTTGGAGGTTTTTTTTAGTGCTATTATTTTAGAAAGGGACTTTATATCAAATGTGTCATACCACACTGAAGGGGAATAAGCCTAGAATGTTTTTATTTATGATGCTTTCCCATGAGATTGTAGGCCCCTGTGCCTGCATCCTGTACAGGATGTAAGAATAGAAGAAACAATGATTGAGCTTTATTTATTTCCATACCTTTTCCTATAATGCATGCCAGAAGTCCTTTACAGAAGTCTTTCAAATCAAACTTTAATCTCAGTGTTGAATGGCATGCAAGCTACATTGAAAGCTGTTTGGGACAGAACAGAATTAAGCACAAGGGGCCAGCAGTTGTTCCAGGATGATTGGCATCAGAGGAATGCTGAGTTGTATCTGAAATGTATTTTTGACATCTGAAATAATAACATTTTGCTGGGAAAGTCATTGGCTGTTTATTGTTTTGCTGATCTTTTGCTGCTAGAAGGCCTGAAGATAGATGGGTACTCTAAGCATGATGGTTTAAATATAGTTTTAGGATAAGTCCTGATTCAAGTCTGAAATTAAGACCATTGCACTTAAAGCATGCGGGATGACTTGTGCTGTCAAATATAACACTGCTCTGGCCAGGAAGGAGTGACTTAGCAAACAATTTCTTACTATATTCCTGTTGAATGTAATTACCTCTTGCTTTTCTCTTGCTGAAACATTTATGCTTAAAGTATTGACTGGGACAAAGGCCAGGAAGAAATTAGTGGCAGAACCAGAACTGGAACTTCTGGTTCCGACCTGAAAATACAAAAGCATAGAATCCATTACCTGCACCTTTTTTTTTTTTTTTTGTGAAAGCAGATTTGGGTTTGTTCCTGCACTAAATGAGGTTAAGAGCAGCTTCATTTAAATTAAGATGCTAACAGTGATTCTTCTTCATAAATAGCAGTGCTTGGAGATATCTCTTCCCTGTGTCTTAGTTGGAAAGACAGATGTCTGCCAGGAAAAGCCAGAGCCTCCCTTGGAATGGAGAATGTAAACCCCCTCCCTCAAAATTATTATAATTTTGAAGTTAAGGGCCTCTCAGGCAAAGGTATGAGGATAGGAATAACAGTTCTCTACTAGTATTTATAACAAGGCAAACAAAACAACAACTACAGCATTAACAGCAAAACAGAACCAGGAGCCTCATGAGGGCCTTCTCGGCCGAGATGGGAAGGGATGGAGGAGAGGCTTTGCTTCACAAAACCCCAGGGCAGTCTGATCCCGGTGCCCCTGCAGGACTCTGAGGAGCACCAAGCTGGAACAGCAGGAATGAGCAGGAATCCTGGGCTGGTGGTTGAGGTGTATCANTGGGCTCCAGTGATGACAGTGAATTCTCCCCACAGTAAGCCACAGCTTGACCCTGCTCCCTCCGATGCTGAGAGCGAGAGAGCTCAGCTGCCCCCAGCCCTGTCCTTTACCTGCCCCCAAAACTTCTGGGGGGCAGTTTACCTGTCCTTTACCTTACTTTACCCGTCCTGTACTCGTGCCCAAAACCCCCAAAAACCTTCCCCCTCTGAGAGAAAACTCCCAGTGACAAAAGAAATGTAACCAGGTGCTACACTCCTTTCCTCTGGCAGCTTCTTTTGGTTTTTGCTTAAGTACCAATAAGTACCCAGTAGTTACCTTCCTAGCAATTTATGGTAAAAAATTCTCTGAGTAAAAAAGAAAAAATCTAACTCCCAACAACCTGTAAATTTAGTTTTCAAATTATCTTTGCATGAAGGTCTCTGCTACATCCTAGACATGAAGGTCACTGCTACACCCCTCTAGAAGCTGGACAGCTTCAAAACATTGTTTTCCTGGGAAGAAGCAGAATAACAAGCACGCTGTGAAAGAAAAAACATGCTATTTTCAGATCTGTTTTTCACAGCATGTTTATACATGTGCTAAGCATAAAACAAGTCCTGGGAACATCTGCCTGATATGAGATGCAGTTCTGTGTGGATGATTCTTTCTATTGAAAGAAGTTTCACCTAGGAACTGCTCTTTCTCCTTAGTTTTTCCCTTGTTCCTGATGCCTTGAATTCAGTTTTCTTAACCACGAGCCCCCCTACTTTTGACTTTGTGTGTTTTCTGGGGTTCAAGTTACACAACAAAAGCATTAAGCAAGTTGTGTCATTTCAAGTGAAATTATACGTTAACTCAGAGAAGTGTCTTTGTGTTCTCTGCAAGACTCGAAGAACATTTTCAGCACCATCTGGTGGTTAATAAGTTTATCCAAACAAGGGAGTATAGGAAATACCACATATGGTTCAACATCGTTCTGGAAGTGCTGAATAGCAAAAAAAAAAAATTCTTTAGTGTTCATAGCACTCTTTCTTCTTGTGTATTTTTATTGTGGCGACCCAAAAAAGAGTCAGCAGTCAGCTGCTGATTTCCATAACTGTTAGTATGACACCCATCATTTCAGACAGGATTGTGTCCTTGTCTCAAACTTGGAGCAAAATCTCTCTTTACCCAGAAAGGCTGGAAGGCAGACCATGGTAACAGAGCAACCTGGTTCATTACTATAGTCTTGTAAAGTCTATGTGCTTTTTTTCCCCCTGAAAAAGCTAATTTGCATTTTAGACAGATTTGAAATATAAGAATGGCTTCAGCAATGATTTTGAGAGGCTGTAAAAGTATGAGATCCTTTGTTATGTTCATCCAGATGGAGGCAGGACAGAGGAGTAGCTGTGGCAGCATGGAAGATAGATGCTGATTCCACATGCTCCTAAACACACACAACAGCTACAAATAAGTGCTTTGTAAATCTCATCCCATAATTTGCTAGTAGCAAAACTTTCCTCTACAACAAAACACAAAAGGGAAATACTCCTATCTAGAAACAAAACCCCTAAACCCCAAAACACATGCAATGAATGATGTTGAGGTGAAAAAAGGTGGAAAACAATCCTTTTGGAGGAATGTGTTATTTAAGTGTTGCTTTTAAAGCCTATCTTTTTTGATTATTCCTTGCTTAACTCGTTTATTGAATTTCACTGATAAATTATAAAAACATCAGTCTTCTGTAGATAGATACATGCCTTGTGTTTGGAAGCTACTGAGAAAATATGTATGTATTCAGCTGGTTTTTTACAGATACCACCACAGAGCTCTAGGAATGAGTGAAGGTATTTTTCATGCTACATTGAAATACAAGTATTAGTTATTGGATAGTACTTTAAATCAACTTTCTTCATTTCCCAAGAGTAAAATAGCTAATGACACAAATATTTGAGATGATGTTGGATGGACTTACAGGTCCTTGTTCCTCTCTACCCTTAGTAAGAAGCGTGTCAGTGATTTATGTGTTCTTCTGTTAGTAATTACAGGGATGTAATTAATGCAAGTCAAACCAGATATAAGCTGTGCTAAAATACTTTCAGATCTTGATGTTGCCCCGGTACTGGCTTTTGCATCTCTTTACCCATCTTTCACTGAGGTTTTTTACTTGTTTATACATCCCGTGTGACCTGAGATACACTGACAGTGCCTCTCTCTGAGAGATGCTTCCTGGAAATAAAAGATTTCTCTTTCTGTAAGCCTTAAAAATACAGTACAAAGAAAATTCTAGTGTTAATTTATTCTGTATTGGTACACATTAAGTCAAGGGTTAAAGGAGAAGCTTCATAAAAGTGCTTTTCTCTTGTACAGAAAGCAAACTGCTCAACCACGTGCAGAACTTTAAAGCCTAATTTTTTTCTTTGCAGTTTATATCTCTTCAAACTAGGACTAGCTCCACAGATCCAGGACCTTCTGGGAAAAGTAGACTTCACAGGTAAAAAGATGCTTATCTAAACATATCTTAGATTTTTTTTACACTGAAAATCTGCTAACATCGTACATATTTTCTATTATGGCCTTTCTCCTCCAACGACATTGTTACAAACACTGTTACAAATTAAACAGGTGGGAGGCTACTATTTTTAATGATTGTTGGTCTCAGAAGGGCAGGAGGGAGGGCATTTTCATTGAATACCTGTCATATCTTAGAGTCTTTCAAAATGGGGAGGAAAACTGCTCAGAAACCCTGGCCAGAAACACTTTCAGAAACATTTTTGTAGGTATGGTGGTTCATAGTGCAATTGTTATTCTTTTGTTCTGATAATATTTCCTATTTTTTTTGGTTTTTTGTCTGAACAGAGGAAGAAANTAGAACACAGACAACTCTCTCACGTGTGGTGTTGTACCTTTGGAGCTTGCCTCCATGGGTAGCTTTCAATCTGTGTTACCCATTGCATGGTAGGTCCTGCTGGCAGTTAGGGCTCTTTTGAGTCTACCTTGAACAGCTTCCATTCAAAAACAGAATTAAATGTTCCTTCTGCTGCTCTTGCCTACTTGTGTGTAAGTCTGGGTGTTTTTCTCTATACCACTTCTTTAATTTTTTGGGGGAAATGAAGTGATATATTACAAAAAAAAATTAGCTTGAATTTAAGTTGTATGAAATCAAGTGTGTCCACTTAAGCTCTAGTTATTTTAAGATCCTAGTCTTTTCAGAAGGGTAGACTGAAGAACAGAAGGGTTGTCTTTGTTACTTTATTCAACCTTGCAAAGAGGCAAGCGGATTCATGGTATTACTTAGTGTGCTGAAATTTTCAGAGCCTAACTTAAAACACGCTTCGTGTTGATTCACATTGTCTGTGTTCTATATTTTGAAGCCTGGTTAATATGCGCATGCTTCACCAAAGCTAGCTCTTAAAATGCTGCTTTTTGAAGTGGCAAGAGAT
>VYZR01028677.1:5422-16198 GCA_013400675.1 Oxylabes madagascariensis
AAAAAAAAAAAAAACCCCCCCAAAAAGGGTCTTTTTTTTTTTTTTTTTTTTTTTTTTTTTTTTTTTTTTTTTCCCCTCAGGCCAAAAAACAAAAGATATTTGCAATAATAAAAATAAGAATGAATTCCCCAGATTCCCTTCTCTTTCAAGCTGGTAAAACAATCATCTTCTTTTCTTGCAATGCTCATCAGAGCTCAATTCTTTGTGTCATGGCCAAGTATAGCAAAGCCACTGCAAAACAGGGAAAATAAACATTCTCTTCTTGCTTGTCATTTGAGGTTATCTTAACCTGATTTCAGCTGGATGACACTTTGCAGGGCCCCATTACATGGCTCAACTATTTTTTCACCTGAAGGAACTTGTTTACTCCAGAAAAAACTTCTCAGAAAGGAAGAATTTTCATCCCTCACATATGGAAGGATTTAATCTTGATACTAGACAGCATGCAGGATTCATGCTTCATAATGAGCTTCCACTGTGAATCAGGATGAGGCCTTAAACCTGTTAGGGGTGGTGTAATATGGTGATGGAAGATAATCTTGCTTGGAATTCCCTAGAAAGACTTAATGACTGTTGGGCAAACCAACAGGATTGACTGTGTTGAAAGTTCAGCCAGCTCAATCTGCACCAGTCTGTGTTTGGGCTGTTTTGAATGTATCTGTTTACCTTCCAGGTGCATTGTCCCCATAACTTTTGGGGAACGCTTAAGTGGTGTGTTTAGCCTGGGAATAAAGCATCAATGCAAAATTCAGTGTATACTTGTTAACTTGCAGGAGCTGCAGAGGAAATCTGTCAGGGAATGTATCTTGACAGGAACTTTTCAACTTGCATTAAGAAAATTCAATATAGGCCACATGGTAGCCTTCTACTATTTACTGAGAAGCTGGACTATTATTTGCACTAAGCTTGACAATCTCAAATATTAACAATGTCCTTGACCCATGTTAGAAGTCCTACAGTTATGTACATGAGTAGTACTAATACAGAGCTAGAAAAAAAGTGATTTATTGCTGAATGCCCAGCATTCATGACAGTAACTCTTTCCTTTCTCCTTCTGCTGCCACAGGACTAATTAACAGTATTTTCTAGACATCTAGGGAAACTATGTATCAATTAATTTAGCGTTTGATTTTGCTATTTTAGATGTAACTGTTATTCCCAAGGTTTCACCCTTCTTTTCAACATTTTTCTTTCTTTTCAATTTTCTTCCATCATCATTACTCTTCCAGATAGTTCACATTGCCCAGTGTAACCTTGCCATCAAAGATAATGGACTTTCTGAGAGTCCTTAAGTCCTTTCTTCTATGAGTAATCCTAATTGTCTAAACAGCCCATATGGCTTCAATGAGATTACTTGTTTAACTAATAGTTTCTCTCTCTTGCCTTACTGTCTCTTTCAATTCATCTGGTAATCCAAGGTTATAACTGTTCACAAATACTAGATTAATTTGCTTTTGCAATTCAAAAAGAAAAAACAAACATTGCATAAACGGTTCTTCCTTGCTCGCCTTGTGGGGGTGTCACTCTTTGACTTCAAAAAGTTTAATGAAAATTCTAATTCTAATGAAAAGCTCTAGCAAAATTATGAAATATTTTCATCTTCTTGGCTCTTCTGACTAGTATCTTTAAACTCCAGTTTTCCTATTACAAATCTACTGGACTTACCTTATGCATATGCATGACAGTAAGTCTGACAGTTTCAGGCTACAAATATGATTTAGTAAACATTGTTATTCTGAGGAGAGCATTTCTTTTTTGACAGTACCATCATGTATTGTGGTCCTTCACTGTCCTACAGTGCCTTTTAAGCAGTCCCCTTTTTCTAGTCTCAGGAGAACTTTTCAAGTGTGACGAGGTGATAATCTGTAATAGGATTTCTGCCTACAGAGTACTCACAGGGTATTGAAGCTAAGAACTTTAACTAAAGGTATTAAGCATTCTTGAAGGAAGCATGCCCAAAGAAAGAGTAATCTCAATTCTGATGTACAACAATAGATCACCAACTCAGAGGCTAACTGATGAGTGCAGATGTTCAGAGATCATGGCTAATTACATCACAAGCTGGCAACCACTGGATTCTAAGTACCATATGTTGTTTCTCAAAACTAAGTGATGCTTCTCCTATCCAAGAGGCTGCCACCACTGTCAAGAAGCTAATAAAAGAGTTTGGGGTCTCAGTGGATCTGCATTGGAGCCAATGATGTAACTTTGAAGGTGCCACTTTGGAGATGCAGTCCAATGTTTGTGTGCCTGAGACCTAGACAGTGCTCCAGGCACCCGTGTGAGAGTTGCTGTCTGTTCCTCTTGAGAACAAAGTGGCTTGCTAGTATTAGATGGGAAATTTGGTACCTACAGTGATGGTAAAATGCTGAAACTTTATTACAGGTATTCTGGAAATGCTTTACCAGGCTGCTGGTTTTTCTGTGAATCATATCAAGTCTTGGAAGAGTTTTATCTGTTTGTTCCTTTATACACAAATGTTCATATATAAGTCTTTCTCCTGCAGCAGGACGGAGTGGATCAGCTCTGCTGAGCACTGTACTCTTAACTGTGCCTGTCTGCAGGCAGGAGTTGCTTCCCTGTGTGATGTAAAAGAGCTGTACCTGTCCCACTGCATGACCATGGCTCATGTGGCAGCTTTCTGTCCTCTCCAGGGGTAGGATTTCCCCAGGTACAAGGGTGGATTGTCTCGGCTACAGATTTAGCCAGGCTAAATTTTCTCCAGGCTGGGCTGCTGGAGAGCCTGAGCTGGCAGCACAGTGTGGGTATGTCCATGTTTACTGAGTTTGCTTTTCCTTCAGGAAATCTTGGAATGAACTCCTGAGGACCTATGCAAACAGAGGCTTGTGGGTATTAGCTGTGAAGGAAAGGAAACATTCCACCGTAGTTTTACATTAAATTTTTCAAGTAGCCCAGTTGCAATGATCTGTATTCTGAGAGAATATTTGTGCAAGAAAAACTGCACATTCAGTACAAAACAGTGATCATTTTTACTGTTTGTTGGATGTTCTGCTTATCCGTACTCACCTATTTTGCCTCTTATATCAAAAGCTGATCACAGAAATTTAGCACCTCGGAACTGTAGTGAAAAATACATTGGGAAAAAGGAAGAGTGAATGTTGTGGGCTCTGGAGTTTCAGTTCCTAAATACAAGACCTCATTTTCTGTTTCATTACAGTAAATGGCAATTTGACCAGCAACTTGGGGAGTACAGCCATTGTGAAAGGCAATGTTGAGCATCCACTTCTAAAGTGTCCATTCTGTGTAGGTCTTGTGATACATTTTTTAGTCTGGATTTCAAATGAGTCATCTGTCCTACAAAGGAAACACTTTCTTTGAAATAGGTCTACATGGAGAATAAAAAGTGGGAGTTTGGCCAAGACCAGATATTGTAGAAATAATTATAATTGAGGTAGGAGAAGCTCTAAAAGGGCAACATAGAAAATTGCCATAATAAATACAGTAACGAAACAACACCGAATTTAGGCAACCCTTTATCTGTTGTAACTTAGGACAGTGGTTTCTAGCACATAGCACCTTACATAGTGATTGATATCAAAGAAATCTGCATTTGGAGTGAGAGATGCCTCATCAGGTGTGCCAGAGCACTTGTTACACTTGCACCTTTCTGAAATTGCCTATAACCATGACACTTACCATCCTGCTGTTTACTCAAATTTAAGATTAAGAAATTATTCATTGTTTAATACAGCATGTAATGCCTCCCCTAGAAAACACCTCCTTTGTGCAAACATACCATGTATTTATTATGAATGAAACTCATTAATAAGTAGTGCAATCAATATTTGAGCTCTTGCAAATATCAAATGCTGGGGTTGCCTTTTGGCTGCTATTCATCTTAATGTCAGGGTTTGGAGAACAGGTTGTACTCCAGCAGAGGTATCAATTTCCATAAGTCAGAATCATAAGTTGTGTCACCTGTTTTGCCATTTATCTACTAAATCATTCATCTGTCTCTAACACATGTGAACACCCATTGCAGTCACTACTTATGGCTGCAATACTTACTCACTTTTTCAGTTTTCCCCACCATGCCAAAGGGATGTTCGTGCCAGAGTCAGGAAGATCTTTTTCATTATAGTTCTCATTCAACCACTTTCTACTCAAATTGTTTACCTCATTCTTAACGAGGCTCTCCTTGCTGTCCATACTTTATCACATGGGAGGCATGTCTAGTCCAGTCTAGTCCAACTCTGAAAACCTTAGAAAAAGTTGAAAATGTAAGTAGAACTGTTGGAAATTTTCAGCATAAACCTCTGTGTATTCTTCTGTTGGCTGTTTTTCTTGCTTTACTTTTCTATAATGAACTCAGTGCATGGGGAGGGGCTTGTACATCCAGACAAATTCAGACCTGGTGAGAAGCAGAGCTGTAATGTGAGAGGTGAGTGAAATGAATATGACTAAATGACTAAATCTGTAGGAACTGAGAAATGATCCCACTGGCTCAGCTATCTGCAAGGTGTAAGATTTAGCAGAATTAGGGAAGGACTGCCTTTAGACCAGCCCAAGCCTTCTCCAAGTGTGGCTGGAGGTCTCATAGAGAAGCAGCTCTTGGGGTCCTCAGACCGTACCTGGTCTTTGAAGGTCACTGCAGAGATTTTGGTGCTGGACAGATGCCCTGGACTGTAGGACAAGCAGCTGCTTCTGTGGGCAGCCCCCTATCTTCCCCATCCTCTGTCCCTGCCTCACCCCAGCAGAGAGGCTCATTGTCCTGCTCTGCCACTGCCCCTGCAAGACCCCACCCCACTGGAATCACCACAAAGACCTCAAGTGCCCCCTCCAAAGTCTTTACTGCACTCTTTTTTCCCAGTGTAGCCATTCATGAAGAAATACTTGTCTAAATAAATAAGCACTGCAGCAACCTCATTCTGCATAAACCTGGGCTGAAGTCATCCTAGTATTTGTTAGGGCTGATCTGTTCAGTATATTTATTTTATTCAGTTTATGAGCAATATAATACCTGACCTATTCACATACAGACATCCAAGCTCAGGCTTCATAGCCTCACTACAAGTAAATATAAAATACAGTAAAAACTGAGAATGTAGCAAAGTCAAGAGTGTAAGCTGAGTTCATAATGTCCAACTGAACTCACTGGTTCCATAAAGGCAGATACGCCAAACCATCACAGAAATATACAAGCATGCAATTTAATTCTGTTACACAAATATTTTCAATTGACATTGTGATACTTTCTAAATTGAAACTTTACTTCTATTATGGGGCTGTTAAGCAGTAAAAGACCTGTGTTCATATAGCAAACATAGGTATAGATTTCCTGGCTCATTTTCTACTGTGGATTTAAAAACCTCCCCCTCTCCTTACTTTTCAATTTTTTTTCTTTCTTCAGGTATGTAAGAAGCACATTTGCACAGCAGTCCAATACAGCCAGTGTAAATCAGGGTCATTCCCTCCAAACAAGCAGAGCTACACTGATTTACAGCAGCTGAGGCACCAGCTGAAGATGGTCGTAAATTTTATGGTGGATTTTGACTTCGGACTTCCTCCTTTTTCAAGGATATGTGTGATGAGTGCTACTTCTTTTCAGAAGCTGTGTGGGTTTGTGTTATGTGTTACTCCTAAAGGTGTTTTTAACTGTCCTTGATTGTTCTTCTACTAAGTCAGCAGTTAAGCACAGCTCTGAAGAGACAGTTTTCTTACTCTGACTCTAGTTTTTTATGCTTCCCTTTTTCTGACTATTGACATCCTTAATGCATGACAGGTTAATTGAATAAATACTACTTCAAGCGGTACATAGCTGAGCTTAATTTTTAAGGAACAATATTCTCCTCTCTTAAACATCACTGAAAGCTTATACACAGGAAAAAAAAAAAGAACAGTTATCTGCTGAACTGTATCAGCGTCCTCTGATATAGCCATCTTTAAAGCACTCCTTTGGGTAATAGTACTAATTAAATCCTGCAATGCTTATTCAGTCTTCTGTCCATAAAAACTCCCACTGATGGGATCTGAGAGTCCTCTGAAAAGCAGGCCTAACTTTATTTACGTGTATAGATATGGATTCAAATGCCTAACATTACACAGTTTGTTGGAAAATGTTGGCCCCCATGCTCAAGGACCACAGAATAAGAGACTTTTGAGATGGAATGACAATTAAATAGTTTTTCTCAGCCTCCCACCAATATAAAGATGCACTGTAAGCTACAGTGTATTTCTTTCTTTCAAGGAAAAAAAAAGGAATAATTGAATGAAAAGGAAATCAATGCACTGGTTGCGCTGAGTTTGTGGGACATGGGTTCAAGGTAATGCACAGTTACAAGAATTTGAGTTACCACTATTTGAACTATTCATGCATACCCATTTGTTACAAAACATTTGTAACTATTTTAGGCAAAAAACTCTACACAAAGCTATCAATACCAGAGTGGTTTGTTGAGAAAACATTTTGATGAAAAAAACACATAAAAAATTAACTGCAGAGTAATGTGAGCTGGTCCTATATTTCCTTAAAATTTTATGGTGGTTGAATGGCACAATAATGACAATCAATGACACAATCAATGACATCAATGACACAATGATGACTCTTCTGTTAGCTGAGAGCTGAGTTTAATGTCTGATGTTCTGTGTAGATTTTTGTGGTATAAGCAGTGGAGATCTTTTCCTTACTGAATTAGATCTTACTAGGAAGGGTTTTGTGATCTACCTGGATCTTACCAGGTTTAGGGGGTGAGTCCTATATTCTACATTGCTGTCCACATGCCAGGCCATAGTGAATGTAAACATCTTCAAAATGGCTTGGCAATTACACTTGCCCTTGCCAGATCTAAGCACATCTGTTTTTGAAAGTCTAATGGAAAATCAGTGGTACTGTCTCCTAAGACAGATTTTCAAAGCTGCCTGTTTACATGTTGATGATTTGGGTTTCTAAGTCCTGAATGTTAAGCATCTAAGTCCCTTTGGCTTTGCAAAGCCAAGAAGACTGAAGAGAAATGGGGATGGTGTCTGTATAGCACTTGGAAGAATATCAGGTAGTTTATTTTTGCCTGTTCATCCAGCTGCTCAGCCATTTCCCATCCTAATAAGTCTAAGTAGGCAACCTTCTGTTTCCCTAAGGAGTCTAGATTGCCTGTAGCTACGTGGATTGGTCTCTAATAGACAAAATATCTTGTATGCACAGGAGGTCGTGCTGGTTCATTGACATTTGCTCAGGAAGGGGAATTTGCCATCGCTGTCCATTTCCTCAACTGTTTTGCAAATGTAATTTCTTTCTCTTCTGCAAAGGCTGTGGATCCCGTGTGTCAGACCCCCACCACTCACAGCGGTAAGCCTTTCCTCTCTGTGGTTGTGTGGGCACTGTCCTGCTCCAGGATGCAGGAACTCTGCACCCGGGCAAGGGATTGGGGTCATGCAGCTCAGGCATTGCCCTGGAAAGCTGCTTGGCATGCAGTGTGCCTGCTCTGCTTGGCAGCCTGGTGTTTCATGGCTAATCAGCATGTGCTGGAGCACAGGCAGCACAGTTTAGAGTGGAATTGACCCCCAAATGTCCCTTTCTGGAAAAAAGCAAGGGTCGGATTAAAGTAAATCTCATGACTGAAGTAGCTCTCTTTAGTCTTCCTCCTGGCTCCAGGTGGCCCCCAGCATGACAAAGGCCAGCTGCCCAAAAGGAAGGGGACGATCAGGTGGGGATGCCCCTGTCATCCAGCCCCTATGGCCGTGTCACCCCGTGCACAGCTCCCCTGGGACAGCCAGTGGGCTGGCAAGCCCATGGGATCAACCACGCTCAGCCCTTGGCTTGCCACAGCTTCGTCTGTTGGGACAGACAATGGTATCTGAGGTCAGCTGTATCAGTTTGATGTTAATATTTCCAGCGATTGATGCTTTTACAAATCAGTCAAGAAGTACAATTTTAAACTGATTTTAACAACCAGAGCACACTGCCACTAGGAAATGACAGCAAGTTTTTTGACAGCAATATTTAAATGAATAGGAAAGAGAAAGAGACTGTACCTGCAGCTGACTATTGTGTTTTAAAGAAAATGAGAGGGGTTTTTAATTTCTTTTTTCATTTTTTTTTTCCTTAGAGGTAGAAGATCAATTTTTCTGGCTGGACACAATGCAGGCAAGAAACTCTCAGGCCTGTGATTCCCTTGAACTGGCAGTGAGCTTGCAAAGCAATTATGGGCTTCTATGGATTAGGACAAATAACCTCTCTGAACTACAGTGTTGTTACATACCGACTCAAAGTATATCCTACAGCAATATCTGCTGTGCTTTGGTCTAGCTTGAACCTGCCAAAGTCTAACTCCATATATGACTTTCTCATCAGCTTAGCGACAAGTAGACACATTTACAAAATTTCCAAACAACTAAAGCACTTCTTGCTCTTCCTCACTCCTGAGGCACAAGGAAGCTCAGTGGTGATGTTTTTTCCTGAAAGGGGGTGGTCCAAGGAGATGCTGTTTTAATATGGTGTTATGTTCTGCTAAGCACACAGAAGAAGCTGGACTTGTGTGTCTGGGAATGGTGGGAGACCAGCCATAACAAAGCAAGAGTGTATGAAAGAATTCCTTTTCCCAGTGAGATTTAGAAGGAATTTTAGGATAACAAAAACCCGTCTCAGTATTCCTGGGAAGATGCCATGATTGTACGTGATTGACTAAAAGTCTGCTTGGATTTAGGTAATGGCTGGGTCCCCAGATTCCATATCCCTTACCTGTGCATCTATCATGACATTGCTTTTATTCCCTGACACAAAAATAGATGTGTTATGATCCTCTTTCAGGCTTTTGGAGGATATCAGTGGTAAAAGTAAAGAAAGGTTGAGTTCCTGTGTTTCAGTAGTCTTCAAGGGCTCCTGGCCTCCAGAGAGTAAGAAAAAGGAAACAGAAGTGTTAAAGAAAGTAGAAACAGGGAGCAACAGAGTTCTCCTTTATGAGCAGCTTTTTTCCCAGGATAAGTCTACAGCTGGGGCTGCTAGGGTGTGTGGGAATTCCGCTGCCACACCAGGGTGCTTCATCTGAGCCCTTATCCACTTACCATCATTAAAGAAACCACAATCTTTTAAATGAGACATGACTTTGCCATTACTTTCTGGTTATGTTCCAAATGAGCAATCATATTTCACACAGGTTGCACACTCTTCAGGGAGAGTTTCTGATCTATACTTAGGATACTCACTATTAATAATGGGGACCTTTGCTGAGATAGGTGACAGCTCATTAACATTCTTCCCAGGACCTTCTATGCTTAGATGCTATGTTGATAATGCTGTCTTCTGGTACAAGTGCTCAGAAATAAAACTCTAACATAATCGGCAAATTAGCTGCAGAATAATAAGCTTCATTACAGCTAGCCAGCTACTCCAGCCTTCTGCTTTTATCAATGAATTAAAAGCTCTTCATCTGCAGTTATTACTGTAACATGACACGGCAGCAATGCTGAACACTGAGAAGGCGATTTTGCTGCGATAAGCATGGTCCCCCACAGACTGTGGTTCTGTAGCTTGCTTCCCTAGCCATGGGTTTGTTCTCCATAATCAAAGATTTCATTTAAAAATAAGAGTGCATTACATCCAGCTTGCCTGTAAAGGCAGCTTTTAAAATAGCCCTCCAGTGTGGGACAGCATCAGGATGTCAGTCTGAGTCTGCGGGCAGACAGGAAATTATTAAGCCTAATTCAGTTGCTGCAATTCTCCATGTATTTTGAGCAGGGAATGATGAGAAAGTGCTCAGGTCCCTGCACAAAGAGTAACCATAGTGGTTAATATTTAGAAAATCCCTAATTTATCTCTGAACTTCCGGGTTTCCCAGTTGCTCTTCATGGAATATGGAGTCTTCACTGTTGCTGGTGTCCTTTTCTGAGTTATTTGTATTTGTTCTAGGCAAGGATTGTAAGTTACAATCCTTCTTCTTTCTGAGATTTAGAGATTTTTGTGTCAAAACTTTCTGGGATATGTTTGCCATGGTGTTTGCTGGAATCATACACCTTGAAAAAGTTTTTTTAAAAAATAATTTAAAAATAGTTGCCAGATCAACTTTTGATCAGAAATGCCTTCTGATTTCAGTATAAGCTACCCCAGATTTACATCTGCCAGGTACCTAACTACAACTTTGCTAATTTTGAAAGGAATCTTCTTACTTCCCAGCTTTTGCAATGGCCAAAACCTGTCTTTTTTGGGGGGGAAGTCCTTTGAATAGTGGTCACCAGATACAAAGACATGAGGGAATATTGGCAGAGTAGATGCTTGATGTCAAGCCTGAGAAACCCTATTTGAAGCAAGAAGTCTGGAGAAACTTCTACTACATTTCTCCTATAGGTTGTCTTCCTGCATTTCTCCTGCTAATGCAATGAAAGGAATGATAAGACATTGTGCTGGCTCTTAAGGCTGGAAACTCCTGTGAGAAAAGGGAAGGGAAGGTTAGCCCAGAAGAAGACAGGAGACAAGTTATGTAAAGGCTGGACTACTCTTCCCACGGAAGTCACCCTCTTCCCACGGAAATATTTCTCAGGTGTAAAAAAAATTGCTAAGCAGTGTAACAGGGCATTAAGGAAGTGGGCATACAACATATTTTTCTGAGGAGGGATTTAACTTAAAAACCTCATTCTCCCATACCATCTCCAATAAATCTAATAAAAAAAAAAATTCTCTTAGTTTTCTCCTCCTTCTCCCTTAAACTCTTCTGAAAGTGTTCTTGCATGGTACAGTAGCTGGGACAGTGGAAGCAGCCTGTATTAGTTGAGTACAACTAAATTTGTACTCTGGCACAAATGAAGGGTTAACATAAAGGTGCA
>VYZR01028680.1:607-10877 GCA_013400675.1 Oxylabes madagascariensis
CGCTGCCCGCCTTGCGGCACTGCCGCGGCCCCGGCGGTCTGGGCCGCCCCCGAGCCGCGGGCAGCAGCCGGGGCCGGGCCGGCGCTGCGGCGGATGCTGGGGCCGCCGCCCCGATTGCTGCACCGGGGGCTGCGCGGCTGGAGGATGCTCCGGTGGCCGGCCTGAAAAGGTGGAAAAAAGGAGGAATTGAAGCATCCTGGTCTTGTTTGGTTGTTTTTTTTCTTTTTTTCTTTTTTTTTTTTTTCCCTCCTCGTTAAGTGAATGTGACTAAAGAAGACAGGTATTTTGGCAAAAGGAACCTCGGCACAGTTACTGGTGGCTTTTTAACGTTGTACCAAGGTCTTTAGGCAAAAGAAATAATCGTCTTTTTATGTGATGTAGGGAAGTGCAAGGACTGCAAGTGAAAAGCACTGTAAGAGCAAAGGCAGGAAAGGCTGCAAAAGCAAAAATACCTAACTGAGATCTCTGGGGATTCTTTTAGGGAAATTGCGCAATTACTACAAGTTTCCATCCATATGTAAGGACTGACTTAACACCCAGTGTTACTCACCCAGCTTTTACTTCCAGAGAATTAGTTCAAACCCCTTATGCCATTCTGCAGTAGCGGTGCTGTCAGATGCGTGGCTGGCTCAAGATTTGAGCCTGGATCTGTATTTGGTGTCTTCCAAGCAAGGATTTGCCTGTGCAGGAAGTGCTGGTTTGTTGCTTGCTTGGTTGCTTGGGGGTTTTTGGAAATCCAGATACAACAGTACCACCAGCATTTTCATTTTCACCTAATCTTTGTCAAGATTATAACTCAGTTTATTATCTCCATGTGTATCCATCCAATGAATCCTCAGAGCTGATCCTTTCTTCATCCCGCCTTTCATTATTGCCAGCTGTTGGGTTCCTCTGTTGATTTGTTAACCATTTTTTTTTTTTTTAAACCTTCTTTGAGCTCTTTATCCAACAACTTCTGTCTGCACTGCGTGACATAGTCCATGATTAGCAGAGTCCAGCCCATCTCAGTTAGTCCACGTGGCCCCTGCAACAAAATGCATATTATTCTAGCATGTAACCTGACAGTTCTTGTAATATCCAGCTGATGGTTGCCATTTTACCAGTCTGGTGTTTCTTTCCTTCTCTGTTCCTGACATGCCACTGTACTGGCGCACTGTAGCTGACCTAATGATGTTTTTCTCAGACCGTTTTTTGTGGTTTCTTTTACCTGCAGTTCTTACAGAAAGTTCCCATCAAATCATTCTATTAGAAACAAGGCGGCTTTGTGAGACCCCTAACATCTGTATCCACATCCCACACGGTGACTCTGCAATGAACCCAACTACCCGAGGGACTTTAACTCTTTCACCTCCAACTGGTTTCTGGTTGCTGTAGTTAGTGAAGATTTGCACATGTGGTAGAGTCTTGATGATTTGCATATGTTGAGTCTTGAATCTGCACTTTTGTTCCACCTCTGCATTCCTTCATTCTTGACCAGTGGTTCTCCTGCTCTGCTCAAGCCTTGTAGATGTCCTGTAAAGAGTGGTAGGTTGTCATAGCCATTTGGTGCCTCTGTAGTGTTTTCAGTTCAAAGTTAAGAATTGTGAAACTGAGATTTGTAGGAAATTTTGGAGGCTAACAGTAGTCTGTAGGTCCAAAAAGACTGGAAACAAATGTTCTAGCAGCTACTCCCCTTCAGCTGTATCTTTTGGCACAGTTCGCTGTCATCAGCAAAATACAGTTTTCGTTGAGTCTTGTACAAGGGAGGTACAAAGCATGCCAGTACACTGAAACCCAGAGGAACTTTGCACCTCTTTAACCCTACTGTAGACATTCCCGGTTCCTCCAGATAGTTGGTTTATTTGGATTTAATTAGTTGAAAAAACCTTTCAGAAATCATGAGCCTAATCAAGTCCATATATTTGCTTTTGAACAAGAGTCACTATGTGTGGTATAGAAGGGTATTACCATGGCAATCTGGACTCTCATCTTAACCTGTACTCCTGTGAAAATGGAAACAAGGCCAAAGACAGTTCCAAAGGAGAGGGGTGGCTTTTGCTTGCCTCTTCCTTTCTTCTCTCCCACCTCTTATCTCCAGCTCCAAATACCTTTTGGTTTAATTTATCTGCCTCTGCCTTTAGGAAGAAGACAATATTGGATGTTTCTCTTTTAAATCTGGGGAAGTGGAGTTTGATCATTACCTAACCTTTATTTGCAGCCCTGGTCAACAGACAGGCTGGCCAGGAAGGTCAGGGAGGTCAGGAAGGAGAGATGCAGAGAATGAGGGACAGGAGCTTGTGATCTCTTGACAAAAGGGAAGCATCAAGCATGGAGTCCAAACAGAGGAGTAGGAGGGGGTTGTAAAGGTGATGGGTAGCTGATGGAGATGGAGGGATAGGGGCTACATAGGCAATAGGCAAAGATTAAGTCCTTCAAAAAGGCTGGCAAAATTCAAGCAATCTCAGACATGACTAATTCTGCCCTCCACAAGACTGAAACTATTCCCTCCTGTCATTTTTGTGACAGTCACTCCCCAAGGCCCCCACTGCTGCTACAGCTCCATTATCTGAGGCATTGTGCCTCAACACCAGTGACATGCTCTCTGCCACAAGGGCCCTACAGTTTAGCATGACCCAAAATGCAACAAAAGAGTGTAACAAAATATTGTACAAGACCAGGAGAGGAAGGACAACTGGACCCTTGGAAGCCTACATTGCATTTTACATTGTGTAATGTCACAGTTATAGTCAGAAGTAAATAACACACAAGTAATGTGCACGCTAAGCAGCAACCCACCCTCCATCTCAGGCATTTCCACTGTCTTTTTTTTCCCATTCAAGAAGGAGGAAATCCCAAGCACCGGATTTGACCTCTTGTCCAAGGGCCTGTTGTTGTGGTAGTTAGAGCAGAAGGCTAACACAGGCACAGCTGAAGCACAGTACGTGCTGCTGGAGGTCACAGCCTTCGACTTGTAACATTCTGTGAGAGCAGCAGTAAGGAGCAGCTGGACACGTTCAGGCTTTGCTCTGACAGCCTAGAATAGCCCATCTCTGTCCCTTGTTCTGCCCTGCATCGAACTGTCACAACTCTTTGCAAGTGAGCTGGGTACAGAAGTTACTTTCCAGCTGGAGCAGTTCCCAGCCTAGCTCCCAGGGAAGGCATACAAATATTCTGCCAGCCAGTGTGGGAAGAGTGTCAGGAGCAGCCATGGGGGCAGTGGGGCTTGGAGAAGCTGCTGGAGACGTTCTGCTCCAGAGGCACAGGACTAGCCTCAGCTTTGCTTGTGCGAAGCAGGTTGTTTTACTAAACTGCATTTTGTGATGCCTAAAATGGATTTTGGTACTCAAGTTGGACACCTTAGGTTTCATTTTCTTAGGATGATAATCACTAAGCCAGCAGTTCACCTCCACCAGACTGAGGAGGTCCTGTTCTCAGACATGCAATCCTACCATCTCTTTTATCGGCCCTGCTACCTGTGAATGAATGAAGCCCTTCAGTCACCAGTGTTGGTCATTAACCAAGCAGAAACGTGACCCTGAAAGAAACAGCTGCCTGTTTTTCTGCTGTGTCATTGAGTTGTAGCAGCTCACAGGCTGGTCAAGTAAGCTCCAGGGCCACCACAAATGAGGAGGCAGGATCTTTGGTTGGGAAGAAGTTTGGGTTAGAGGAGAAGGAAAAGGAGAAGGAACAAGACTTCCCCCTTATGGCAAGATCAAGCCACTAGATATGCTTAGGTGCTCACAGATGTAGCTTGAGAGGTCAATTTACACGTGTTCAACCAGGAATATACAAACTCTGCAGGAGCCGGCAGCGCGGCAGTTTGCTGCAATCCCTAAATTCACTCCTATTTTATATAACAGCATGCCCCTAGTTCCACATCTCTTATTCATGTAGAAATACTCATTAAAGAAGTTTTAGTAAATAATTGGAGAAAAATCAGTTCTCAGCCTGCAGGCTTCTGCACTTTGAGGAAACAAGTATCTTTTGGAGATATGTTGAGGTACATCCCCCAATTATCATTTGTATATAGTATAAGCAAAACTCAATATAAAGAGAATGCAACTTTAAACCACACAAGTGTAAATTTCCCATGAGTTTGTAATGCAGAGCAGTACCATGGGTTTAAATGAGCCTTTTCAGTGTCCCTCACCTCTGCCTGTTCCTGGGGTGAAGTGTGCCCTACCTGCCTTAAGACAGGGAAGATGTTGATTCTTGCTAATCTCCCTCTCGCTGCATGCTGGAAAAAAGTTCCAATAGACTGATGTGTTTCTTTTTTCATGCCAGGCCTGCATCACTCCTACCTCCTCATCTCTCTAGTATGGACTTTGTCCTCTCTTAACAGAGCGTATTATGACATGGCCTGGAGCTACCCACAAAGTTAGCAATTACTCCTTTATATATTGTTGGCCTGGTTTTAAAGAGGCCTGGGTAGTGCTACTTCTTCAAGGAGCAAAAGGGCCTAAGGATACCATCACTTCTGGAAATGAAGCCATTAGGGATAGCAAGAGGATGTGAAGGAAGGCATGGGGGCTTGTAGGAAAGCATTGCTTCCATTCAAGGAGCACATCAGTAAGAAGCTGCCTCAGTCAAGGGGAGAGATTAAATAATCTAATAGAACTTTCTTACAGGCCAAGAAATCCTGTGAAAGCCTGGATGGCTGCACACCACATCTCTGAAAGCAATGACAAATCACATTATGGTTGAGGCACGTAAAATAGTTCTGTCAAAGCAATGGCTCCTGGCGTGGCCGATTTGACTGAGTGAGACAGTCATCCTTGGTGCTGCTGCCTGGTTAATGCTGAGGCCTTGAGGGCAAGTAAACTATCCTCCGACTGAAGTCTTGGACTGAGGCTTCCTCCAAAGGACAGAAACGTATCAAATGGACAAAGTCATTCCTTGTGATGCCACCCACGGGGGCAGCTCACTTCCATGCTTTCCACCAAGGTGGAAGGAGAGAAGACTGAAGGAGTTGCTGTATCTGCTGAGCAGCACCTGGACCCACGGTCAGCCTTAGCAAATAACTGGTCCTCGCAGTGTGGGACCCAGCTGTGGCTTCCCACTCACCTTGCCAGCCTTGGAGTGCCTTGACTTGGCTGTGATTACTCCTCAGCAGCACAGTTACAGGGCAGCAGAGCAAGGGCTGCAGTACATCTGCCCGGCATGTTTCCACACACAGCTTTCCACCCAGGAATCCTATTGTCATGAGACATTAGATGTTTTAGGCTCATTAATTCTGGTGACACAATCCAGAAATGTATTTTTAGAGGGAGTGAGCAGGTGTCCATGGTAGCATTTTAGCTGACAGTGCTGCAGAATTGCTATTTGGGAGTACTTGGTTGTTCTTTGTATCTTGATTTGTTGTTGAAAAATATGGTTATTCCTAATATTTTACCTCTTCTTAGCTTCAGGAATGGCCTGGATGAGACAAAGGGAAATATTTGCACCCTTGAATAGACTTTCATCTATCAGACTTTCACTAGGAAACTGGAGAAATGGTACTAATGAATCATCTGTAGTATTGATTGTAGATGATGGTTGGGAAAGAGAAAAAAATAAGAAATTAAAACTGATGGCTGTAGCAGATTGAGAAAATATTTCAGTTCAGAAAATTACATCAAAATCATCTTTTTTCCCCCCAAGTATTAGAAATCTGCATAAAAATTACTCAGTCAGAAAATTGGTTGCTAGTGTTAAAAATAATGACAATCTATATTCATAGTTACAAACTATTTTCATTAATTTTTTTTTTTTGCATAACTACCTTAAATAAAATGTTTAAGGCTGCTGTAATATAATCCTGCTGTAATATAATCCTCCATCAATATTTTTAAACTGCTAGACAAAAATGTGTAGGATCATAAAGTTCATTTTCTAGGAGAAACAATACAGTAAGTGAGTTTGACCCAAACCCATCTAAATGTAATTACTAGGATGGCAAACTGGCTTCTAATGACAGTCACAAGCATCATGCTTGAATCTACAAATTATTTAGTTTGTCAGAGCTCCCACTTTTTTCATTTGTATATGTACTTATAAATTTTAGTTTGCAGCAGCAAAGTTCAGGACATTTTGCTGGCCTTGGGAAATTAAGGACTGATTTCCCATTGCTAAATATGAATAGAGATGCTATGGTATAGAGGCTGAAGTGATTTTTAAAAACATACCAAAAACCCTGTCAAGAAATTCATTACCACAGAGGAGCCTATTATATATGTGTGGTCTGACCACAGGGCAAATCAAAACTGAGTAGAAAAAAAGATTTTTCAAACTCACTAATACTCATTTCAATTAATAGCCCACCTGCTAAGTGTAAGGAACCTGAATATATTGTGATGGTTAATGCTCTAAAGTAGCCTTTTGTCAAAAAAACCCCAAAACCAAACTTGGAACAATGTTGAAAGACAAATCAATGCCATTGCCACTCTCTCACACACTGAGGTAAAAGAAGGTTGATTCTTGCAAAAGGTAGAAAAAAATTCCTTGTCTTTAGGCTAACAATGATTAATTTTTACTCACAAAGACACCAGAAAAGTATGGAGAGCAGGAAGGAGTGCTGAGGTCTTAGTCCAGAGCAAGAGCTGTGGTGGTGCATGAAGTGATTAACTTTTCTCAAAGTGAATACTGTCCTGCTCTGAGACCAGAAATTAGTGGACAAGGTCCTGCAACCCATTCCCACCCGAAACAGGGTCCGATAAGTGGTTCAAGGTCTGGGCAAGTAAGGGCTAAGGTCTCGGGGGTGGGGGAAGAGAGGGTTAGTGAAAGGAGTCCAGGCAAATGCTCCATTTGAATGACAAATGCTTCGCCAGTGTGACTTCTTTTCACAGCTGACTGCATTTAGGAAGAGGTTTGAAGGATTACGGCCTGAAGCGGTTGACCTTTCTCACCTCCCTTTCCAGGAAGCTGGAGGTCAAATTAAAGGTTCTGAGTTCCATGGCACGCTAAACACCACATGTGGAATGGCTGTCTGCTCCAAAGGAAGCGCCATCACAAGGGCTACAGGTGTGGGGAATGACCACAGGGCCATCAGTGCCTGGGAAAGCAGCTGCAGCCCCAGGGAAGTGAGCTGAACCAGTCCTGATGCACAGCTGTGATACCGTGGAGCCCAGCTTCATACAGTCTTTTTACCTTTGAATTCTGCAATGGTTTTTTCTTTCAGACTTCTGAAATGGCTTTGAATTGTCAAGCAATCAGAACTAAAACCTGGAAGACCTGAAAAAAATTAATGAATTTTTTGAACGTCAAGAGTGATTTTTATGGGTATGTATATCTTCTGTCCCTGTTGATGTCCTACAAATAAGAAAAAAGGATTTTTAAAAATAACCTTGAAGTTAATTTTTAACACAGGAATCATAATTAATTAAAGCTGCAGAAATTAATTTTGAGCTGAATGCATACCTCAGGTGCCCCAAGACAGGGATGTATTTAAAAGGACAAGCAAACAAAATCCATTACATAGACAGAAAATGCAGACAGAATAAAATTTAAACAAGTCATTATTTGAAATACAAAAATGTAATATATATGTTATTTTAAAATAAGTTAGATGAATTATTTTTCCACTTTCCCACCTTTCTAAATCTTGTGGAAGGACACATGCCTCAGGCAAACTCTGGAACTATTTCCTTTTTGATAAAAGGGTCTTTCTGTTTCAAAAGCTATCTGGTCAGTAATATAGCTAAAGCTGTTTCACATTCAGGAGGTGTAAAGCTTTTGATTTAGTACAGTGTTAATGCTAGGAAAGAAGTTTATTCCTCAGTTTTCTGGAATGTCTTTACTGTCAGATATTACCCTATATTAGTATGCAACATTCACTCTCAAAAATGTCTGCTACCTTTTTTTTTTTCTTTATGTAACAAGGTAAATATAAAAAAATAAATAAGCCAAGTTATTTTCTTGCTTAATATTAGCTCACTTCCAGGGGACCTCTTAGAGGGGGATCAGTTGTCCTGTGTTGGCTGGAACAATCCTGGTGTGCAACCCCTTTTTTTTGACATCTTCAGACATTGTTTTCTTCCAGGGTTTACACGCTGCATAGCCTGCTCCTGCCTTTGCCACCTTACATGCTCCATGGGGTGCCCTCTGGGATACTTTTTGGGGGGTGTTGTGTGGGTGCTTCAACCACAGTAAAATCTGATTTCCCCATCTCTAACTACAAGATAAGGTAACAGAAGAAAAACGTGGAGAAACTCGTATAACCCTGTAATCTAGTTGGCAGATACCATGGTTATTCTCCTCCATCTTATCTGCCTGACACCTCTCCTGTGCCAGCAGATGAATTCCCATGCAGCGATAATGTGGACAGGGCCTGGAAACCATGGAAGAGGGGCAGAGGGAGAGAAAACCTTCCATAGTCAGGGGTCCTCTCCGTAGCTTCCAGAGCAATGGGAACACAGGGACGGAGGCTTTGCTTCTAGTTGCAGCAAGCCACAGCAGTGCTGAAACACTCTGCTCCCTTAGTCAGTGCTGTGCTGGTGCCACCACTTTTCGACTTGTCATAGCATTTATATCAATGAGCTCCAATCATAATTTTTAAAAATGGGATTATTTTACTGGGCTCAATTCCTCGAACTGGTGACCAGATCTTAGGAGCTGATGAAGAAACATTCACGAAGAAACAAATTCTTTATGTATCCCTCAAACTACAGTGTAACAGCTGAATTGCTGACTTGTGTTTTTTCTTCTTCACTAGATCCTTTTCCTCCCCTTCCCCACTGGCTGCACTGTATAACCATACCACAGAGATGTTAATGTAATTACTGGGCAAGACAAATCAATGTGGGCTTTGAACTGCCTGGGTGTTATGTTCATGCCCTCCTTTCTGGGGCAGCCCTTGAACAGCTGGGGCAGGGAAGCAGAAACGTGCTCTCTAATCTCCAAGTCCTCAAAGGACTAAACCAATGCAGGAGATCATTTTGCCATTATAGTGTTAGTGATACAGCAGTTACAATGTCTGCCCAAGATTCTGCTGTAAAATAACATACTTCAGGACTTCCCAATGCAGCTACAGAAAATGTTCCACTTTTCGCTTGAGGCTGATTTTATGAAATCAGAAGCAAATCCTTAAAGAGCTTTAGATGATAATCTGGTTGGGTTTAATTTATGAGAAGTCTTTCTTGTGTTTAAGAGAGCGATTAAGGATTTGCTTTGTTTAAGCTCACATGTCTCTGTCTGCTGGCACCAGAATCAGGTAATGCTTTGTCTTTGTTTTAGAGTGAGAAGCTTGTGTCTCTGGGCCTGGTGCCCTGCAGTACCTTGTTTGACAGCATCCTTCTACCACCATGGGCATAGCTTGAAGGGCAAACAGTGGTGGAAGGTGCCAAACATGTCTGTCCTGGGCTTTTACCACCTTCCTCTTGGGCTGGTAAATATTCCAACACTGCCTTCCTGAGAAGCTGCCTTAGCAGGGATCAAGGGCTATAGAGAAAGCTGGTGTTATTTTAACCTCAAGAGTTAGTATATTCAACTGAGATAGACTGCAGTGTCCAACATTTAGCTAGTACAATTTTATATACACGTAAGCCTGGGTTTAGTAGAGCTGCTATTTTGCATGAAGAAAGAAAAAAAAAAAGGAGGATCTTCCAGTAACTTTTTTACAAAAAGAGGAAGAGCAGCAGAAGGTCATCAAAGATTATAACATATCTGGGCTTGCAGAGACTGCCCTTAGAGAGAAATTTCTGTAGGGCATTTCCATGTCAGCTCATTCCTTGTCTGTACTCGTTATGAAAACTATCCTTGTTTTTCCCAGCATTGAGAATTCAAATTCTATTTTGTGACTTAGTTTTGTATTTTTTGCCATTTGAGAAGATGCTCTATCCCTGTAAAACATTACAGTTTTCTGGTACTGAAATGCCAGAAGGATTTGTAGTGACTTTCACCAAACCACCTGAAAAGTAGGTCAGTAGCTATACAATTTCAAGAGAACTGCAATGCTACAGCAGAAACTGAGTTAATCCTGATGTATATGATGAATATACCTCCTAACCTCTCTGCAGGGGACAGTGTGGATGTAAATATATCTTCATTAATCTTTTCTCAACTGGTTATTTCCAAAGGGGAGGGCCTCATGACATTTTCTTTATCATTAAATACCATGGGGCCAAATCTGTTGAGGTTGTTTGTTCAAACAGAGGCATCTAAATCCAGATTTAGCCCATAAACACTCATGAGGGGAAAATAAAATTTCATGGAAAGAAGAAGAATATGTAATAAAACATGGCTTAAATTAATTTATATCTGGAACTTCTCTTCCCAAAGTAAACCCGCAATTAACTATATTTAGACAAAGGACAAA
>VYZR01028695.1:9074-19168 GCA_013400675.1 Oxylabes madagascariensis
ATTCTTCAGAACCATTCCTCTTCCAAGATGAATACTTAGACTTTGAAACCAAGTAAATGGCAAGAGTATTTTTGTCAAACTGCGTTGCCTGAAGTGAATATAAAACATGTTTTAGAATTCTAAAATATCATTTCTAAAGGAAAGAATACCATTGCAGAAAAGGTTTACTTAATTATCCTGTAACATTGAGAGACAAGATACAGTTGTATTGATTGGAGAGGTGCTTTGTTACCCTGCCCTGTCAGAGGTTAAGTCCTTGATGTCATTAAGGACATGCTTGGTTGTTAGTAAGGGTAATTTTTCTAACAATGCATTGCTTTTGAGGGACACAGATTTAATTTATTTTGGTCGGGTTAAAAGTTCACCTTTCCATTTCTTTCCCTTCTTTTTATTTCCCCACCATGCCAGCAATCTTATCTTCATATGGCCAATTCAATTTTTTCATCCTTTGATTATTTTTTTAAAGCTTAAATATATAAGGCTGACCTTTATTTTAATTTAAATTCTCCTTCATGCTTTTAGAATGTTGTCAAACTTGTGAACTTGCTGCTGCACAGAAAAAGTAGTCTGGTTTTGCCCCATCAGCAGAAGGATATGTTTAATAGGGTGAACTACTGGGCTTCTCTGATCAATCTGTAATTCACACTGCCACTTCTCAACATATTCCCTTTAAAAATGCACTCTAATAATGCTTCTTGTGGCGCAAAGCTCCTGAAGTGCTATGCCTCAGGAGCCCTCAGTTCTGTATCTGGTATTAACAGTGAGGAGATATCCATTCACACAATTAACATGCCACTCCTGTGTAATCCAAAAGACTGATGCACAAGACTCATTATTTGCATCCAACACAGCAATAGTGGCCCATTCCAAACAGGGTATGGTATCTAGGTTTACTGCAAGAATGGTAGAGATTCAATCATTAAGAAACTCATGTAAATAGAAAACCTAGGGTGATGGCTTACATGTTGTTTTCAAGTGTTCTGTGTCTTCTCTTTCTAGATATTTGTATAGCAAGAGCGTTTTTAAAAAAGATTCATTTAAAACCATCCAGTTTTCTGAATATATAATACTGCTTGTAACATTACACATAGAGCTGTTTTTCAGAATGTATACTTGTATCTCTTAAATGCAGAGAAGCAATAGAGACAGCAAATTATTTGCTTCAAATATAATACATATTTTCTTGACATATAACATTTATATACAGTTTCTGAAAGTAAGTCTGGCTAGACTGTGTCACTGGGAAAAAACTAGTATTAAGATCAGGGATCCCTTGCATTCTTCCATATGGCAATAAGGAGTTGCAAAATCCAATTTTGCCAATAAAAACTTCCAACTGAATACAAATGATTAAAAAGCACAGTGCTAAATCAAAGCTTTGGCCTTGTTTTAATGTTCTTTCTTTTCCCTTGCTATAAGACTTATGTTCAATAGCTCACAACTAACATGTCAGAAATGCCAACCAGGTCTGCTATCTAAAATGCACATGCTGCAACTCTCAGTCAATAATAGGTCTAGGAGAGATGGCAGAACAGACTTGCACTCCTTCTGTAGTGCATCATATTTCTTCCTTGTATGCACTTAGATCCTTCCCAGTGGACAATCTATTCTTCAATAACTTGTATGAACTTCTGTTACAATCTTCTGAATAATAGATCTACTTTACACAAAGTAAAGTTACTCTATGAATTTTGCTTTTATCTATTCACCTGCAAAGTAAACCCTTGTATCTGAAAGTGCTTACAACTGAGCAACGCTCCATCATGAGAAACAAGGTTTTTAAATTGACTAAAAGCATTTTCAAGAATACTAGCTTTGTTTTTATCTTGAGTGATTGCCAACACAGCTTCCAACCATGAGGGAGAAGCCTGAATAGTGCAAATAGCCGTTGCTGTTTGTAGTCCATCAGCAAAGCATTCCCTCAGGGCAGAGGAAAGCCAGCCGGGAGCAGCAGCCTTCTCCCTAAGCACACANTATTAATTATTTTATTTTTAAATTGAAACGCTAAGAATTCTGTGTGCTGCTTGAAGATGGGTGGGAGCATAAAGGCAGCATGCCTGACATAAAATTCCTGATCGGGTTCTGGGCAAGGCCATTTTAATTCAGTCCAGGTAGATACCTGTATATTCCTCAGTCCCACACACTCCATGTACACTGATGACTCAGCCTGAGTTCCTTCTCCAAATACCACAGTTTTGATCAATGACAAAACAAGCAAGAAGGCACAGATTTATGATTGAAAAGGAAGGATTAGTGCTGAATGGTGAAGCACAAGCTCATCTTACCGGCTCCTTCTTAAAACTTTAACACTAATAGCCATTTTTCCTTTTTCCTGCAAAGCTCATTTAGCTACGAAGCTCACATGACAAAAAGCCCTGTATGCCTCATAGCAGAGAGGCAGAGCAAGACTAAAAGTGGAACGAACACGTCGTCCTCCATAGATAAGAGTAACAAATATTATTAAGCCAGACAATAGCTCTGGAAATGAAAAATGAAAAGCAATCCCCTATCACCACATACCTCAGAGCACGAGTTTGGAGATCATATGCTGAAAACCAGTTTCTGAGAAAGTGTCAGCATGCTCTATTTTTGTTGGCACAACCAGCAGTGCTCTAGTTCTGAAAATCAGGTCAATGCTACTTTTGTAACTATATGCAGATGCTTGAAATCAGACACCTGTATTTTATAAGTTCTGTCTTACTATACAATATTTATAGTTTGTCCAAGTATTTGAATCACTGAAACAGACAAGCCCTAATAATAATTACCCTGAAATTAAAGACTAGCCACAGAAATTTGGATCAAGATTTTTTTGTTGAGCAAAAGTAAATTAAAATCATGTATGAGATTTTCTTTCATCTAAGTTTAATTATCTAATAAATCAAGCGTAGCCAAAGCGAGCAGGTTCCACATCCCCAGATGGCATATTGTTCCATTCCAAATGAAGGCAGGAATGACTCTCTGCAGGTGTCTATACATTCCCCTTGCCCAGACAGTAGTCTAGGCAACTGGCTTCAGACAGATGCTAGCTTTCACGTTGTTAAAAGGTTAGGGGAGACTTTCCAATTTATATAAATTCAAGAGTAACAGCCATAAAAATCTCACCAGTTGAACTCAGAGGGAAACAAGCAAAACAGTGCTAGAGTAGAAAATACTCCAAAACCTCTTTACACAGAAAAGTCACTTTGAAACATTAAAAACAGTGTAACTTATGAAATATGAAGTACAGTTCCTACTCTGTTGTGATTACAGAAGCTAACTACTAAAATAGTTCTCTTGCTTAGATTGTGAAGTGTGTACTTAATAGGTTCATTTACATGAATGGGTGCAGGCAGAGATCTCACATTTTACAACATTGATCTCTCCAGGGCTTCCATACAGTGTTAATGGTTATAAGTTCAGTATTTTAATAAGAAAAAGAAAGAGTTCAGAAAACCTTTAACCTGTATATGAAACATAGAATATTAGAGAAAATTTTCTATTTTTGCATAGGTAAAGGATGCTGAGACTACAATACTGGAGAATATTTTAGAAAATGTCTCGTATATGCTTTGACATGTTCAGTCTCAACTACTTTAAAATTACTGTATTGTGCTTACACTAGAGATAAACATTTTCCTTAATTTCTGACTTCTGCCAGAAAAAAATCCAAACACACAAAGCTGTATCTTCACTAACTCATCATCTGGGACATCCCAAACATTCATACATGCACATCAAAAGAAAAGCAGAAAATACGCATTGTTTTCAAGCTTCTGGAATGAAATTACAATACATTTCATGTACAATAAAATTACTGAATTCATTTCCTTTCCCAAAACATAAAGATCACTTCAGCTTTCTGGGTTTCTCTCATAATCATCCAGCTGTGCAGGTTTCTCTAGCGCTGAGGAAATAAACATAGAATTGTTTAGGTTGGAGAAGACCTTTAAGATCATTGAGTCCAACTGTTAACCCAGCACAGCTAAGTTCATCACTAAATTGTGCCCCTACATCTACAGGTCTTTTAAATACCTCCAAGGATGGTGACTCAACCACTTCCCTGGGCAGCCTATTCCAGTGCTTAACAACTCTTTTAGTGAAGAATTTTTTCCTCATATTCAATCTAAACCTCCCCTGGAGCAACTTGAGGCCATTTCCTCTTGTTCTACCACTTTTTACTGGGGAGAAGACACTGACTTCCACCTTGCTACAGCCTCCTTTCAGGCACTTGTAGAGAGTAAGAAGGTTTCCGTTGAGCCTCCTTTTCTCCAGGCTAAACAATCCCAGCTCCACAGGCACTCCCCACACAGTCCTCACTCAACTCATGCTCCAGGCCCTTCACTGGCTTTGTTGCCCTACCCTGGACTCGCTCCAGCACCTCACTCTTTCTGTCCCAAAACTGAACACAGGATTTTGAGGTGCAGCCTCACCAGTGTCGAGTACTGGGGGACAATCACTGCCCTGCTCCTGCTGGCCACACTATTGCTGATACAGGCCAGGATTGGCCTTCTCAGCCACCTGGGCACACTGCTGGCTCATGTTCAGCTGCTGTTGACCACATTCCCAACAGTTTTTCTTGCTGAAAAGTGAATTTTCATCACACCAGTGTGTCTCCCACGAGAAAAGATTTAACCTTGGCTTTACGGGTCCAGCAGCCCCTCATTTACATGGCTGAAAAAACTCACTCAAATCACAGAGAAACAGACACACAAGGAAAAGCCCACCTTTCAGGAACAAGACATAGATAACAAGAAATTATTCTAATTAAAAACAACAAAGAAACAAAGGCATTTTGGGGTAAAAGCAGCATTTTGAAATTCCTGAGTAGGTGTTCAGAGATAATTTGTCAGATGTAGTCCAGGAATTCCAGATCAAAGTAGGTAACTTGTAGTATACCCACACACTTACAACTATTCTCCCTACTCTATGAATTCCCAGTGCAGATTAGTGCAGTCAAATGTGCTTTTAAGTGACACATTAAATTAGGAGTCTCATACCTTTTTAGAAAACTTAGGTCAATTTACTGGTAAAGCCCTCTGGCCATTAGTATTTCCATTTTAGTATTTCCCATCAACAAGTCAAACGCAAACATTTTAAGCTTCATTAGTCTTCAGCAGTCCCAAATGCCAGTTTCTTGATTACCTACTGGGTTGTTGCATACTACTCCATCCCTTAAGCTGGAAGAGGGATTACAGTATTATAAAATCACTTAGAACTTGCATCATAAACTGAACTATTCATACCATCTGTTATAAAAGAGCCAATTGTTCTCCCTGCTGAAGAAAAGATTGAGGTTAATCCGTTTCCCCAGTGCTGTGCAGAGAATCGGAAGAGCAGGGTACACTAAAAGGCTGAAATCTATAGTTACCCATTTCATGACAATTCTATATTATCTTTTCACAGCTACCCCAGCATATCAGTCTCATGTCCTAAAAATTCCAGGACTATTCTAGTTCTTGAGGCTGCAAATGATTTTTTTCTTTTTTAACATTTGTATATTATTAGCTATAACATTATTACTTCACACCCAGGTAGTTCAGCTGGAGAATCCAGCCTCGGCATGAGATGTTTAAGACAGTTATTTCAAGTGCTTCAGGTCAATAAGCCAATACTACTGCACTCTTGTAAATGAGGCCAGGATTTCTCATGAGGTTTAACCAATAACTTCAGAAATATTAAATTATTCCTTTCATCCTCTTTGTCTTACCTAACACCACAGATCCCATTAAAAAAAATGTTCACTTTGTTCTAGGAGACTTTATGCAAATAAAACTCTGAAAACAGATTCAGCTGGAAAATGAAACTCCTACCTACATTGCCATCTTTTTGTTTGCAGAATGGAACAATTAGAATTTAGAAAAAAATTCATTTTCATGGTAAAACTAAAAACAGAAAGCTCATTACACAAAGACTAAAACAGCTTTAAACAGGTATATTTTATTATCTCATTTAATTTTTTTCTTACGCAAGTATTTTGACTGTGTGTTTAGGCCAAATTTCTCTCCCATCACAGCTCAGTTTCTGATAATGATGACTGAGATCATGAATGCTGGATTAGAAAGCAACAGTCAGACCCTTCCTGCAAGTAAGTGTCATATTTGAGCTCCAACAAAATATCTAAAAATATGGAAAGAAATACAGGAGAACAGAATGAAAATAACAGGTGAAAATGTGTCCTACATTCAAGCACAATGCAGAGAGGAAATGTCTTGGTTAGAAAAGACAGGTATCTGCTAGGGAGGGCAGGACCTCCCTTTGGAATGGAGAATGCAAACCCCCTCCCTCCGAATTATTAAAACTTGGATATTAAGTCAGCTCTCAGGCAAAGATATGGGGATAGGAATAACAGCTCTTTACTAGTATGTACAACAAGGCAAACAAACAACACCAACTACAGCATTAATGATGAACAGAAGCAGGAACTTCGAGGGGCTTTGTTTCACACAGCCCGGGGCGGTCTGGTCTCAGTGCAGGACNATTCCTTTTGAATTGTTCCAGGCAGGTGCTCTGGTGGCAGATACTACGATGAAAGAGGAAAAGAAGCATCTTAGACAAAGGAGAAATAGTCTGGACTCAGGCCCACTTATGCATTTCCACAAGATTTGGAAACACCACACATACTTGGCTTCCATAACAAGAGCTCTTAAGCTAGTTTGTATGATATGACAAAGTTATTTGTTATTTACAATGTAAAATTCGTGGTGAAGAAAATTTGCAAATAAGAGAAAAAAATCTAAATAGTTCATTGGTCAGAACAGTTCAAGGAAAAAAATCTGCAATTCTGCACTAAATTACAAGAGAAAAAAAAGCTTTACAGTTTTTAACAAATGAAGAAATAAATTCCAGTTAAGTTACTTTAAGATTTCAGCACGCATTTTATGTATGATGGGGAAAACAAAGAGCTAATGAAAATACTGTGTTTTTAATTACAAGCACAGAAAAAAAAAGCAAAATAAAGCTTATTGAAGTAAACCTCTAATTTTCTCATGTGCGCACTGTCCCCAGGAGATACATTATTTAAGATCTACATGCCCTACCATATGAAAACCAGATATAACCTTATCCACGTCACAGACACATACAAACAACTCTACCAAGACTCCAGTGCAAGCTTCAAGGACAGTACTATCCAGAAGGCATTGCTTCTGAAAAAGTACAAAGCCACCTTAAAATCTTGCTGTTTACTGTGGCTGCATATTCAGCTTGTCTCTCAGAGGAACACGCACACACCATCAGGTGATGATAAAATCTAGAGCTGTAATGCTGTTTACAGTGACTATACATGAATCAAACCATGGCGTTATCCAAGTGTGACAGAATTCCTATGAGATAGAAGGAGCTCAGTGAACCATCACACTTTTCTAATGAGTAAACACCTTTCTGTCTCTCCTAATCTCTACAATAAACACCAATCAGTAATTCTAGCCCCTCCTCTTCCCTCAGTATAACACCTAATTCTGAAAAGATAAATGTGATTATTCTGACAGAAAAAAAAAAGATGATGCAAAACAAATGACTAACATCAGCCTTCCTGCAGAATCAAGCCAGAATGTTCCCATTTTGTAAACAAAAGCTTTTCTCCAGTCTAAACTCACAACTGGTTACATACCAAGTTTCTAAAATATAAACCTTGAAAAACAATTTTGTTTTTATCCATCACACTTACCTAATTTTGAACAAACACTACTGAAGGCTAAAAAAAAAAAAATGATCTGAGTATACACAAATGCAGACTGAAACTGTGGAGATTTAACACTCCTGGTTTACCAGAATTATGGTAAGGTGCAACATTCTGTCTTATTCACTGTGCTGCTTATGAAATATTTTAATATCGTGTTTTCATGAAGCTTAAAAAAACCAAGACAAAGTATTTTACTTTTAAATGTAATGATGCTCACAAGATTTCAGTTCTGAACTGTTTGCACGAAAAGGTGCCTTACTTATTGAAGTTCTAAGACAATATTGATGATCAGATGAAGTACGTGTTTATAACAGAATTTATCAGATTTTAGTAATAATGCACCAAGTACAATATTATCATTAAAAAGAAAAAAAATTGACAGTTTTGCCAGGTTGAAGTTACTGTAAAATTTGATAGAAACCAGCCCTCTCCTACTGCAGCAGTATAGCAAAGCTTAAAAAAAAACAAAAACAAACATGATCAGTATACAGAACTAGGCTCTATTTCTTTTGATAAACTCTTTTAAGCTCTCACAAAATTTTTGAAGCATTAAATTGACATTTGGATCCGGCTATAAGACTTAACTATATCCAAGTTGTTGAGACTTTGTCAGTGTTTGATGGTAAACAAGAAACTGGATTTTGTTATGTGGTACATCCCCTTTAATGATAAAGCTAAATATGTTCCCTCAGTAGTGACAATTCTTAATTAAAAAAACACCTTAGGACAGTGAAGAAACTTCTTAACCCAGCTATACAAATCACTGTAATATGGTTACCACAGCACTTATAAAGTCTAGACCTTTTTTCCCTTCCTTGAAAAAAAAAAAAAAAGAAAGATGTCAGAGAGGTGGAAGAGTATATGTTACTCAGGTTATTTGACTGTGTATTACAGAATGAATAATTTTGTCTATTGCTCATTTTAATTTTGAGTTATTCCTCCAGTGAAATTAATGTTTTTTGGTTAAAGGACTTTCCCTATTTAAATTCTGCCTATCTGTAGGGAATTCAGAAAGACTTTTCATCCTTCTCTAGTGGACCTGAGAACAGAGGCATTTTTCTTCCTACTTGTTTTAAAAATTGCAGATGTATATGATCTGATTTATCACCAAAAAAAAAAAAAAAGCCACAAAAACACACTCTGTTAAAGAATATTACACAAGTTAGAACGACATAACATAGCTCAAAGCTACTTCAATCCCCTCGACTTTGTGTTCACTGGAGGAAATAAAAACAAATAAAAACCCCTCTGTGCTCAAGCAACTCAATCCAAGGTAACATCATATGGAAAACAAAGTAGCTTTTGATCACTTAGGATAAAATGAGCGGGCTCATCTGAATCAAGTGAAGACCAGAGATTCATCTTGAAACCTTTTCAGGAGTTAGTGAGAAGTCATTACAGCTCAAGCTCACAATGTACGAACAGAATACCTCCCATCCATAGGTACTGATTCAGCTGGTTTACAACCATTATCTGTGCCTTTCAGTTCAAGGAACTGGGGCAGTGACACTTTCCAGGAAATACATAATCAGCAAGAAAGATGGGAATCCTGGACTCCAAAGGTTGCCTAATAGAGCAAATCAACATGGATAGATGTGAAGACTAAATGCCTAATTATTTTGCATGCTATTTTTTGTAATTAATTTCCTATCTCGTTGCTTCCGCTTCTGTTACAGGATTAATTAAAGCTTAGGACAGGGCCTCTTCTGAAGCAATGGTAGCACTTTTTCCTTCCTTGTGTTAGGTAATACATCTTACCAACTTTACCTCCTTTTCCTCTGAAGAACTCACTGTCTTCCATGGTTTGGAAGCTCACAAAAAAATCATTGCTTGTCTCAGGCTATTTAAGCTGTCAGTATTTCACTTCAGCAGAAACTGAAAGTACAATCTCTACTAGACATGATATGTATTATCATAATTTATTTATTCTATATCACAAAACTCACAGGTTAGCAAAGCCAAACAAAAATTAATATCCCATCAATGGGGGAAATGAGGATTTTTTTTTTTTTTTAAGTTAACACTTACATTTTATGTTTTGGGTTTTTTGAAAGTCTTTAAAGAAGGAAAGCACTGATGAATTTAAAGTCAGGGACCAGGAACTAATGGCCAGCACTCAGTAGATCAGGTGTTCTGATTAAGTGTGGGAAATGCTTAATTCATATTCCAAACACTAATGGCTGCTCATCAGTCCTCTCAGGTAAAATACTGCCCTGCAGGACACATCCACTTTACAGTTCATTAACTAAGAAATCCTGTATTTCAACGATAGGAAGGAAGGTTAAAAAAACCCCAAAGAAATAGTCTTTCCAAGATCTCTTTCCTAACTACAAAAATACCTTATGTTAACACATATATACTTACTCATCCTTCCATTGTATTGTGTTTGACATGTAGTCCCAAACTGCATCTGAAGGCTTTGTGTCACATT
>VYZR01028698.1:0-13553 GCA_013400675.1 Oxylabes madagascariensis
TCAGGAGGAGTGGGAGGTTCAGGAGCAGATTGCTGATATGTCAGGGAAGGTTCCAAAAAGGGTCTGGAGGAGGTAAAACTTGCGAACAACCACAACCGAAGGGGAGTGAACCAGAAAAACAAACATAATACAGCACAACACTACTGGAAACACAGACATGGTAGAAGGCTGATCAAAAACTGAAGCAGATGAGTTAAATGCAAGGTTTGATGCTATGTGGAGATGAAACCAAACCAAACCAAACAATCCATGGGCCATTGTTCAAAATAGCCCCTACTAGATACTCATTACGTTCTTGACACCACTTCCTTTTGGAAGGACAATGAGGTTTGTGTTCAAGGACTTGATATCATTGTATTAGTTTCCCTTAACAGGAACAAGAAGACCTGAGTAAGGGCTAATCACCTTGCTCAAAGGAAGTAACACATAAATGGCAAAAACATTCCTCAGTTAGAATGCAATTTTTATCTCGGTAATTTTCTCTGGGGCATAAATCATGTTTTGTCCTTAGAATAAGGTATTGTAAACATTTTTGTTAGCTTATTTATTTTTCTAGTAGTTATAAATTAAATTAGAAAATCATATTGATGTATGTTCTGGCTGCTTTAATGCATAACCAAGGCAGCTTTTAATACATTGAGTTCCAAAACAGTTTTTTTTACAGTCTATTGTCACAGAATTCTGTCTAGTGCCAAAAAGAAGAACTTGTATTTTGAAAACACTTTCAGAACACTGATTTCAGCTGTTGTTATGCCCTACAGTCCACAGCATCTCTTATCAATAGGAAAATTGGTTTAGTGTCTTTTCCCACCTGTATCCCTAACTAACAAAGGTATTTCCAAAGGAATCTCAAAGAGTACAGGATGATAGATTTATTTGTTTGGGCTTTTTAAAAACAAAAGAGACCTCCATTTCCTAAGGTTAATTTACATTAAGGTAATTGTTTTATTTTTATCTTGGTCAGGGGCTTTCTTTTGCTGGTGAAGCTCTGTATAAATCAGCAGCAATGAAGCAATTCTCTGATCATAGGCACTAAAAAGAACTGTACAGTTCCCTTCAGCAGATGCAGTTTAGAGTCAGAAAATTCTAGATTTTAAAAAATTGTCAGGAGATAGTATGATTTTATTTGTTGTCAGGAAACAACAACAACAACAACAAGATAATTACAAATAAAGAAACTTTAATTAGCAGGTAATACAGAATAGAACAGTCCAGTCAGTGGCAGAACACCACAGTATTTACAAAACTGTAAATACTGTAAAAACTGTAAATACAGCAGCAGCACCTGCAGGCATTGAATGCAAGAGCTTATCCTACAGTTGGAAAGTTGCTGAAGTCTGTGACATTCCACTGTAAATAAAGGTGTTATTAAAAATTACAAACTGCCCTGTAATGACTTTGATAACTTCCTGTGCAGCAGCTCCTATAAAAGAAAAATCAGAAGGCAGTTAGCAGGTCACATTTAAACAGCAGTAAAATAGTGTTATTTATCTAGAAGTCCCTATACTGGAATTATTTCAGAAGTGCCTGATAAATATCCTAGGAGACAAAGATGCCTTTCAGTATTTCCCACTATAAAAGAAGATCAGAAAGCTGCTACTTCAAAAGTCAGCTTTGCATACACTTTCTCTCCATGTACATACACACAGAGTAAAAATGGGGGAGCAGACAGACCCATGCAAGTTGTGACCTCTCTCAACTGAGAAGCTGAATTTTTAAAAAAATCATGTAAAACTTAACTGCAAAATAAACTGAAGGGTCACTTCAATGTGATCTCTCTAAGTTTTCCTGTAGTAGGAAACATTCTGTAATTTCTTCAGAAATTACCTTTATGTATTTTTCTAAAGAATGATACATACCAGATTTTGCTTAATCAGAAAAAAATTCCTATGTATGTGGAATATATAATACATAATATGTTCAGGACTGCATGAAGCCAAATAAAGGAGGTAAGTTAACTATCAATTTTGAGCATCCATTAAAACACATCTGCAGGTTGAATCAAGGTAAGAAACCAAGGCTATTTGTATTTCATAGGTCTTTAACGTAAGTGTACTGCATTAAAAGATGTGCACTGCACTAATTTAAGAATTACTATAACTATTACTTTCCTTTAAAAAAAATTAAGCCGCTTTCCACCATTTCATTTTGAAACACATTTTTAAGCTTGAAGAATTGATGTACTGAGATTGTTTTTGATGTTTATTTTGCTGATTGTAACCCTTGCTGCATGCACTTACTCTATGTGTACTGTAGGAGGTCACATCTAGAGAATGAAGGGGAGGATTGTGCCCTAATGCCATCTGTGACTGCAGCCTTTGCTCTGAGAGCCCAGAGTCATGAAGGCAGCAGAGTTCTGGCTCAGCAGGCTGCTGTTGGTGTGGCCCTGGCAGTGTCACCCTTACCTCCCATGAAGGCAGCAATAGCGTGAGGCTCGGCAGCTCCATAGCGACAACTGCACAGGAAAGGAACAGTCACAAACTGCCCGGCAGTTTCACCAACACAGCCACACCTCAGAAACAACACTTACAACTCGTGCACATAGTCATCTTTCACCACTACAGACAGCCCCTGCTCTTGGAGGAAACCAGTCAGGCATGATTTTAGCTTTCCAATATCATCTTCCACCTGGTAGTTGTAGACACCTGGAAAATAAATCAACTGTTTCATCACGTAACTGTAACACCACAGTCAAAGCCAACGGGTTTAAATGGCAGCCTAAATATTTTGTTTTCCTACAAGATTTCTAAGACAATTAACGTGTTATTAGTACTAGGCTAATAATAATTGAATATTCTGTTGATGCTTCTCATGATAGACAAATTAGTGCATAGCTGAACTGATTCATAATCCACACAACCCATTAATGATACTAATTCAGATAAATTCCTAAAGTTCCCAAAGACAAAAAACTCTCTTTTAATTTTCACATTCCTAAAGCTGTATTGTTATGGAAACAAAACCACAACTAATGTATTTGCAGTTTATAACTTGAACTACAGTAACTATTGGATCTTTATATTTCTTTTGATGATGTGAAGTAACTGATATTAACATACCTGGGTATCTGCCATGCTGCTTGTAAAACCTATCGACAGCCCTCAGCATCAAGTACAGCACTATTTCACTGTCTGGGTTATCCATATGGGAAACTAAAAACAGCAAGAGAAATGGCTAACTGGTACAGAGAGAATGGAAAAAGCAATGTTTTGAATTCCCTGAAAACAAACGGTAAAATCTGCAGTAGAAAGAAACCTTAATGAATACAACTTGTGTCAGAATCTTAATGAAACCAACTGTCAGATACACAATTTTGCCTCCAAAGTTTATGACAAAACCATATTATATGTATTTAATACAAACTATCCAGTGAAGAAACCCACATCCCAATTCTGGTAGCTGCTTTAATTTAAGTGGGTATTCCTCAGTTATAATTTTAGGATTTGAAACACATGCTTTAAGTATTATCTGCAATGACTCTAATTGTAGAACAGGTCTTAAATCGCTTACCACACAGCTCAGTAGTCTTTGTAAATGCTAACTGCTACTTAAACCCCACTGCACATTACCAACTAATTCAAGGAGCTTTCACTGAAATGATAAATATTACAAGATGAATGTATACACAAAATACATACATATTTTGTCCAAAACATTCAGAGGACTTGTTTAAGCTTAATTTCAACAAACTTCAATAAAAAAGTATTTCCAGCTTTTTTTTTATCTGTGTAGGCTCAAAAAAAAAAGGGCAATATAAAAACCAGAAACAATATTAAGTAACTAGTTTGTAAGTTCACATCCTAAAGAGATAAGCTGAAAGGGGTCAAGATAATTATTTACATTTGGTCAGGGTAAAGCACTTTTTCAGCTCTGTCAGAAATAACTGAGATATCGAAAAGAGAAGTTTGAAGAAAACAGTGTTGTATTTATAGAGTATTACAAGTAAAATTCACAAGAAAACAAAAGCTGAAACATGCATCAATCTGTAAGGTCATTTTCGAAATTTCAAAATCAAATCGAATGCAACATTCTAGACCTAAAAACTCCATACTTGTAGTTGAGAGACATATTCCTTACAGCAAGAATTCATTTAAATTCACTGAAGACATTGTGACATTCCAAATGATAAAACTGCGTAATGCAACAGAACATGTAGCTTACATTTCCTTTCCCTCCCCAAAGCATTCCAAGCTGTAAATGCAGGGGGGTTTGTGTCAAGCAGCAGTACTTACTGATGGCATCCTTGCTGCAGGAGTTGGGGCTGTGCTCCTCAGCCAGGGACCGGCAGCGCACCACGCGCAGGAAGGCGGCGTTGCTGCCTGGCACGGGGACAAGGGGAGGGACCCATCAGTGCCACCACTCCCTGCAGCTCTGTCCCACTGCCCTATCACATGGGAAAGGCTGCAACTTCACGGCATTCCATTCAACACGTTCCTGTTTCTTCTCAGCTTGCAGTAATACAAACCTGCCTAACTACCCTTAGGTCTGGGGTCAGCAGAGTTTTAGGGAAATGCTTTGTGCTCATGTGGAATCTCCATGTATCTGCCAGCTTAATGTAACAGCTACACCACAGCAATTCATCAGTCACAGCCACCACGTTTCCCTCGTCCAGGCTGCAAATCAACACGGTTCTTTCCATCTTCCACTACATCTAACACTGCCTCACGTGTCCTCAATTAGTATTTTAACGGCAGAGCCATGAGCTGGAAAAGGCCCTCTTCCAGTGTCATTGCTATGAACCAACCCAGGGTGCAGCTACAAGCCAGTACTGAAAAAGAAGCAACTGGGAGGTTCCCAAATGCTTTACCAATGCAGGGCAGCACGCTCTTGACTCTGTGCTTACAGGGGAGCTTTCCAGCTGTGAGGGGCCTCAGCCAGGCTGCTGCTGGACATGTGTACACATCCAGGACAGACACAGCCTGAAGTGCCATCAAGTAGGTTACAGCTTTTCAGACTACCTCAAATCTGCAGAGCCCACACTGAAACCAGTACCCCAGCATGGGCAAGAGTGCTCAGGTACTCATCACAGAAAGCAGAGGGCGGCTGCTCCCTCTTGTCTGGAGTGAAAAAATACATCATTTTAAAGCCAACCTTTAAAGACTCACTCCTGAGAGATGCTGAACAGCTGCTACTTCTCCTGAAAATGTGGGATGCAAACCACTTAGTACTTACTTGAAAAATCCAAATATTGACTTACTGCTTAATAACTACATGCTCATTCCGAAGTTTTTGATTATTTGATCATTTGCATAAACCGAGAACAGAATCCGAGCATACTCACAGAACAATTTCAGTTCTCTCTCTGAAACAGACTCAGGTGCCTAAAAGAGAGAATATACTTATTCCAGTACACACAATGGCCAGAGAATTCCTGCTTTCACATATATATGAATATATTTATTGTGAAATAACTAGTTACTAATGTACCAAAAAAAAGGCATCTTAAATTGTAAATAGTATATCCCTGTATGCATTTTACTTTTATGTGATCAAACCAAATTGATAAATAAAGCAGATACTTCACAGATACTTCACTCCAATACAGGATCGCCTGCTCCTTTCACTGCTTGTTTCTCAAAGTAAGTGTTCTGTGTAAGTCATCCATAATGTCAGGATAATCCCCAATTTTACTATTTGCTGCAGTCCATAATCCCCATGCATTCCTCAAAGAATGCAAACTACCTAACAAATACTAAATGTATCACTAGATGAAAAAAGACAAACAAAAACCCCAAAGTAACGTAAGTTATTGAAGCTTTAAACCTTGCAGAGAAGTCTTTATCTCCATTAGAAGAATGGCCATAGGTTTGCACTCACCTTGCCCAGGGACTGTAACAATTTAGCAGCATGGTTCCCCACAGCAGCAACATCCTTCTTTGCTTTTTCACGGTATCTGGTAATAATGAAGAAGTGAATAATTACAGCAGAAAGCCATCAACTCCTCATTGAAGGCTATCTTTTTTTGTTTGTATGTTTTACATTATAAAGACAAAATACAAGCCACGTGAATGGAAGTGAGCTCCCTCAAGGAGCTGTCTACTTACACATTTTGCAATTTGATGAATTTACTGGAGTCTGCCATCATATCAGGAATGGTGCCCCGGACAGGCAAGCTTCCTTGCCCTTCATTTGCCACAAATTCCTTTAAAGCTCGAACCAAAATCCAGAAGGAGGATGACTACAAATGCACAAGACATAGTCATGTACACAAATGTTATTTACAATGCTTTTTCTACATTTAAGTCTTACGCTTAACTACTCATACCTGCTCTGTGAGTTTTAGGCAGCAATCATCATTAAAAAGCTCTTCAATGCCTCTTGGAATCTATGAAAATAAATAAATAAATTGCATTTGTAATTCCTTGACTTTTGATTTCTTTAATTATCTCAACACACACTACATAGGTGAGCCAACTCCATGTGACCTCAGAGTTTCATGGCAAATCTCCTCTGAATCCTACACAGTCAGTGTTGCTCAGACACATTTCAAACAGCAGCCCAGCCCAAGGGCAAGGCAATGCTACTGGAGCAAGATCAATGTCACAAACAAAATCTCACCTGACTTCCATCTTCGACAGAGAAGATTTAAAAAACTGCAGCAGGAACTGTCCCAAATGCCCGCCCTGCCTGCTGGGGCAGAGCAGCCAAAAGGCCGGGGAAGGGGAGTGGGGCTACAGAAGTCAGTGTCTTACTCAGAATCCTTAACCTGCTGCAGGTCAGTCTGGCACTCAAACTCAACTAAGTATTAATATCCTGGGCCGTTCTTGGGAGACTTAACATGACCATCCAAGCAAGGATGCACAGTTCAAAACAAGAGAACATAATCTAGGAAGAATCACAGAATGTGCTTTTGCCCCATGTAGCCTTTGCAGTTTACCCCAGATGAGAAACTAAAGAAATCAGAGCTCAATTTTAAACCATGAGTTACTAGGTCAGGATTATCTAAGAAACAATGAAAACATCACTTCTAACGCTTTTAAGCTTGACCAGTTTATGAAGGGAAATTTGTAGTTTCTTCAAGAGGAAAGAAGTGCATTTATTGTACCAGGAGTCCCATGCAGCCCTTCATTTCTACAGAGAGTAACTACTACAGCTCCTGGCTTCAATACAGCACAATTTCAGTAAGTGCTCTCAGTCTCTCTCCCAGCAGTATATTTAAATCAGCATCAGGCACACCTCTCCATGCTAAATCCTTGCACTTGTACCCAGCACTTCACAGAGTTTTTTACAGACTGAACTGTAGAAGTCAGACAAGAACTCACTGATGACTCTGGTTGCTGACTCATTCTAGACACGAATTCAAGTCTGCAGGAGGGAAATGCAGATTTCTTGCAGGAATAAGAGAATTTCCATAAGCTGCATTGCCAGCTAGTCTAGGTCTATTTAATGACACAATTTCAGTTTTAACATTGTACTAATCCTGTTTTAGCTAAATACAACTGTTACAAATGAAATTTCTGTCCTAAAACTGAGTAATATATTCTGAGAAAATGAGGCAGTTGGAATTGCTTCCATTTTATCACAGAAATGCTTATTTTACCTCTGTACGATTTAATGCTGTGTTCACATTTTTTATAGCTTCTTCAAAGTTTTCCTCATCTTCTGGGGTCCCATTTTCATTCTTTAAGATACCTTATTGAAAATAAAAAATTAAAATGCACAACTGTTTGAATTACATCTCACCATTTAAGTCTTACCAACAGAGCAGACTGGCTTTGTATTATTCATGGCATAACAGCTACCAGCAAAAAAAAAAGAAAAATAAATCACAAGAAAAAAGATCAGATGTAATTATAAAGCTAACTTCATCTAAATTCTGCATATGATTCATTTTCCTGTGATGTTAAATAGAAGTTACTTAGCACAAAAGCACAGGAGTAGATGATGAAGTTTCATAAACACTAAATTAACAATTCAACTCTCCCTCCATGCCAGTCATGTTTTGCTGGGGTTTTTTTGATCAAATTTGGCAAACACTTATGCATCCACACAGCAAGCCAGCCCAAGAAAGGGCCTCCACTAGAAATCTGACATAACCAAAGGTAATTACTGTGGATCAGACCTGCTCCCCATCACAGCCTGGGGATAAGGACCACTCCAAATTGGCACACGGGCCACCTTCAAGCGAGGAAATACCAAAAATTTAGTCCCTGGTGTTTTTCTACAATTATTTAAGACAATGCATACAGATCTTAAAAATGCCACATGAAGTCATTCACACACCGGTTACAGGGCAGTCAGTGCTACAGAACCTGGCCATGCAGAGGTGAATGGTCAAGTGTCTGACGGGTCAATGGACACACCAAACACTTGCAGAGTAACAACTGCAGTGTCAAAAGCCACTTGCTTTTCCTCTTTATCACATTTTTAACAGGATTTTCTCTTAAGGCCTTTTCTCCCACCCAAACCAAAACACACTCTGGATCTTAGACAGGATAAAACATTGACAACAAACATTTATAAGCAAGCTTGGCATCTTAAGAGCCACTTGTACAAAACCGTAATTTAGCAGAATAATCATATAGTAGATACCAGCATATCTTTCATAAATTAAACTTGAGAGAACTTGTGATTACTTTTCAGATACCACCTTGTATCTATTTCGGCCAGTAGGAATAAGGGACCCCTGGGACATGAATTACCTTGCCGAATCAGTTCTTTGAAGGCTTCTTTCTCTTTGTAACTCTTAGGCAACTGTTCACTTTTCTAAATTTAAAAAACACAGAGATTTTTGTCTTTAAAATACCTACTACTAAGTTCACTGTGTTCAGACTGCTGAACTCCAGGAGTCTGTCATTGCTCACACATTCACTTGTATTTTAATTAGTAATCTTTTTTATGATTCCACCTTGTTTTTTTTATGTTACACACTGCCAAAACAATTAATTCCTTCCGAAAAGACAGACCAATAATAGTAATAATACAGTTTTGCAACATACCTCATTGAACCATTTTATGAGATACTTGGCTACAATCACAATCCATGGAGTGTGGCTGTGGTCCTGTAATTGAACAGTGGAGAAATCTTTGTCAGGTTGAGAAACGATAAAAAACAGGAAACAAATTAAAAACCTATTTTCAATGTAAACTCCAAATATCCCTTCCACTACTCTAAAGACACTGGACATGTTTCAGATTTTGATTCAGCCATAATGTTCTTTAACTACTGTGAAAGAAATTACCAATTATCACTTTGTTTTAAAAAGGGTGAGCCAAGTTCTCCAATGTTTTTCTGGAGTGGAACTTACATTATGCACAAACACCCACAATGTAAAGCTCTGCAGCAGTAGGTAACCATAAAAATTAAAAACCAAAGGAGAGTGTGAGGGGGTATTCAATCTAAAAAAAAAATCAAGTTGTCCAAGAATACTCCTTGCTTCCCAAGACCCTCATCTGCTTAAGATTTAAATAGACTGGAACATTTGGGGCAGAGGCAAAAATAGTTCCTCGTGATTGATTCTAGAGTTGCTTTTGTTCAGATGAGACTTGGCACCAGAGTCATCTGCCAAGAGCCATTTTCAGAGACTCCCTGTGCAGTGTCTGCATCTGTGCTGGGGAACACAGCACAAACCACACACCAACCTTTTTGTCCATATGCTCCAAGTCATAATCCTGAACATGTTCTGTTAGTTCTGGAAATGGTTTGTCCAGTCTCAGATCTTCTAACATATTGTCAGGGTGAGATTCAACAACTGTGAAAAAATGACACAATGCATTTCCCAGCTTAATGTTGGGCCTTCAAAACAGAGCTGCACAAATACTGTAAGGATCACCTGCTCCTTTCACTGCTTGTTTCTCAAAGTAAGTGTTCTGTGTAAATCACCCATAATATCAGGATAATACCCAATTTTACTATTTGTTGCAGTCAATAATCCCCATGCATTCCTCAAGGAATGCAAACTACCTAAGACTTAACAAATACTAAATATATCACAAGATGAAAAAAGACAAACAAAAACCCCTAAAGTGACATAAGTTATTGAAGCTTTAAACCTTGCAGAGAAGTCTTTATCTCAGCAAACCCTCTAACCTGTATGTTCTTTAATCACTACTCTCATGTAACCAACCAATCCATAAGTCCTGCAGACCAGGAGAGGAATGTTGGAATTCCAGAGAACTTCAGCCAGGCGCAGCAATGTACTGCAAGGAAAAACATGCTTTTTTCAGATCTACAGAAGACAGCAGTTAACTATAAAGTTAACTCTTACACCAGTTACTTGTGAAAGAGTTCTCTCAGAAAACTTCTCTAATATCATCATGACCCTACCAAGCACATAAAGTGATTAATTTTATACAGGAATTTACAGCGAGTTGGAAAACTAGTCATCCATTATCTTACTTATGTCTTATTCCACCTTCCCAAATGCTCCAAGTATCAAATAAAAAGCTTCAATGAGTTGTGAGAGAGAGAAATAAAGAATTAGATCCGTGTATTGCAGAGTCCTAACTTTTAAGAGAGGCAGTTCCCATCAGAGGTACAAAAAGGTCTCTAGAAAGTGCCATCACTGGCTGTAATTTTCCTTCACAATGACAGAGTTCTGCTCTGCTTAAGTTTTTCTGCAAGGAAATGCTTGTGCATAAATACACACACACACACACACACACACACACATATATATACAAAAGCCTGCTTTTACAACTGAATGAAAACAGGTAATTCAACCTTAGGTAATTCTTACCTCTCTGGCAGTTGTGTTGCAACGACTAAGTTAAACCGATTAAAAAAGGAAGGGTTGTTGTCTAAAAGCTTTTCTGGACTCTAAATAGGGGTGAAAAAGTGTATGTCAGGGAACACTGAAAATTTCTGAGCACAGAGCAAGTCTGCTGAATATAAAGTGTTAAGTGAAAGTTATAAAATTAAGATGAAGTTGCAAAATAGTGTTTGAAATACATAAAGTGATTTTTTTGTTGAAATACATGCAAATTATTTAACTTAACATCATCTTCCTCAAATGCTGTTTTATCCTGAATCTATTTAAACTGCAACATCACAAAGCAACACAGAGCTGTTATTTCACATTTTTATCACACTGTATAACACACACAGAGTACTAATTTAGGAAGACAAACCTCTTCAACAAAGTTTCCAGAAACATCACTATTCAATTCCTGCAAGAGCTCCATGGCACTCTGGGCACGATTCTGTTTCAGAGCAATCAAAATGAAATGCAGTTTACACAGTGTATCAGTACTGTATAATGCCACATGCTAAAAGTGCCAAACTAAGCAACAACAACAACAAAACCACAGAAAACATCCCACAACAAAGCTCATTATAAGCTAAGGCTCCTTACTCCAAGCCTTGCTCATCTGAAGCAAAAATGCATCCCATAATAGCAGGCACTTACTCTGAGTGCATTTTCTGTAATATCATTTTAAAAAGACAAATTGTGAAACAGCTATTTCCTAATTTCCAGTTTCATTACAGAATTTCCAGGAGTTATCTATGCCTCTTGTACTCTCTGCTTTTGTGATTTTTTTTTTCCCCATTCACCTCTCTGCTCTTAGCTTTTCTCCTTCAACCACAACCGTCTTCTACCTTATCCTTCCATAGATTTTAACCATAAGCTCTTCATTTTTTTCTATTCAATCTTGCCACAATTGAGTTTATCTTCTCACTTTTGAGCAACTAAAAAGTAAACATGAGGAATTCTGTTAAAGAATGAACAGACTTTAACCTATACACATATTCTTTTAGCATTATTCATAATACCACGTTTAAATACTCAACATTTCCATGCTTTCAATACATATAAATTGACATTTATTACCTCCTTACCTGACCAATATGGCTTTTTTGAAGAAAGAAACTGCAAAGGAGACAAAAGAGAATTACATGTGAACTTTTATTCTGAAGAAAAATAGCACTGAAGTTACATTTTGTTCTGCAGAATATGCTGCTAACTCTCATACACAACTAACCACATTACCCCTTAAACCTGCTTTTTCCCAACATTGTTGAATTCTCCTCAGAAACAGTTTCTTAAGAAAGCTTTTCAATTCCCAAGCCATAAATGTGCAATATAAAACATGCCAAACTCCTCTAGAAGACAAGATCATGCTGTTCTTTCTCACCAGGCTAATCAAAGACTCACTAGCACTGATTTCCTCATATAATGGAATATCCTTCCTCCTCACACAACCCCTGTAGGTATCCATGTGCACCATAACAGACCTTGATCAAGAATTAGTAGGCAAATCATTTTTACAGGATTTGCAAACAGTTTCTTACCCTTTTCCCTGCTGATATATACCTTTCAAAGCTACGAAAGGTAATGAATGTCTAGCAGTCACAGCTGCACAGTGACTAATGAAGATTAAGTCATCTGCATCACCAGAATTAAGGAAAATATATTGAACTACACTGAAAACACAAGCACTGTCATAGCTCAAGACTATATCAAAAAGTTAATTTTCAGTATTTTTATATTGAGTAGAGCATTGTCCTTACAAACCTGATGTGTGAAGCAAACAGACCTGTAAGGTCCAAATCCAGCAAGTAAGTAATTTAGCATCTAATATCAAAATGACCATGCACACTGTCACCAACCTCCAAACCCACAGAAGACTTGGAGAAACACAGAGAGGCTTTTAAAAGAATTTTACAGGACTTCTTAGCAAATGTAGAGAGGGAACTATCTATGAAACTCTGTCACTTGTCAATTTGTAACTGAAATCAGTAAAAAACCTACTTATTTCCAACATCTTCTCCAGAGACTCGATTCCCATCGACAATTGTAAACGAACCAATACCTTTGGGGGACAAAAACCTCCTATGAATAACTTGGCATCATCAAGTTGTCAGACACAGTACAAATAACAGACAGAAGAAGTATCTACTCACCTGGCAGCACCAAGTTTTTGAGTATTTCAGTTCCTGTTGCTGTTGCATTTATCATGCAAACATGGGCAGATTCCAATGCTTCTTGGCCATGGTCACCCCACAGTCTGTATTGCAAGGGAAACCAAAACATAATGAAGTTATTTAACTTCAGATTGCAAAGCCAATATAAACAAATAACAACAACAAAAAAAAGACAAGTGGAGGGCTGGCTTGCTAACTGTCCATTCACTGCTGAGGACCTAAATAGCACTAACCAAAATAAGCATCCTTAAGGAAACTTACTGTGAAGACTCTGAGACTGCCCAAAGAGCAACCCAGTTTCCCTGACATTTCATTTTCTCCAACTTTACACCATATGCATGCACACACCTCTTTCTCTTGGAATATACTTTAACTTTTTAAAAACCAGCATGGGTTAAAACAATCCTTGCCTAAATTTTGTCCTAATGCCAAACACTCTTTTTTCCCCCTAACTTTTATTATAAATAATAGAATTATATATATATATATATATATATATATGTATTTTAAAATTTCTGATACAAGACACTGAAACACACAGTAGACAGAAATCAGTCTTGCTGAGTCTGGAACTTCAGATCCCTAGAAAACAGCACTGAGGCTGAAATCAGGCTGGGACAGTCCCAGGTCACACATTCTGCTGATTTCACTGGGGTGGCAACGCACAGAAATTTTAGGGTTGGAAGGG
>VYZR01028699.1:2935-46558 GCA_013400675.1 Oxylabes madagascariensis
CTCCATCTTTTTTTTTTTTTTTTTTTTTATGTAGACTGGGGAGCTCAAACACATGGACCTTGTGCTTGTGAATGAGGAAAATTAAGTGACCAGAACCCAAACTTCTCCAGGGGTTGTGAAACAAAACTCCTTGGTTTTGGGAAACAAAATCAAACAGGAACACCAAATGCAAAAATATGTTAAATAGCACCAGAAGCATCTGCAAGTTTAAACAGAAACATGTAACTAAAACATAGATTGTTTCCCTGGAAGAGAATGTAGGAAATTTTTCCTTTTATTTTGGTGTTTCCATAATTTAAAAGAACAGACTCTTCCCAAACTCCAGCCCATAATTTTCAACCTCCAAGGACCATTACTGAAAAGCCCAAATTCTCTCAGCTTTTGCTCTGCAGGAAGATTACTAAAACAAATTTCCGCTCCTTTTTCTGCCTTTTTTTTTCTTCCTCTGCAGAATCTAGCATGCATTGCTTAGAATAAGGAGGTACACGAGTTGTGGGAGACCTGGGTGCATCTGGGGGACTCTTGGGACAGTGTGATGTCTTAGGTGGTTGGGGTTGTCCTCCCACCAGGTGTTTCACCATTGATCTCTCCTCTGTCAGAAAGGTTTTGTGTGGAAGGCCATGTGTTTTCCATGGCTCCTTGTTGCAATGGGTAGTCATGACAGAGGAAGGGGCAATGCTGATGTCACTAATAATGGCACAAAATCTCAAAAAGGCATTTAGAAGCCTTGCAGTATAATCATAGAAGCACAGACTGGTTTGGATTGGAAGGGAAAGACCACCCACACCCAGCTCCAACCCCCTGCTGTGGGCAGGGACACCTTCCACAAGACCGGGTTTTTCCAATCTCGCTGGACTTGAATACTTCCAGGGATAAGGAACCCATGCCCTCTTAAAGGCAAATCCTCCTTGAAAACTGTGATGTACCTTAGTGTGGTTGCCCTTTACCTGAGTTTTTCCTTGAGTCTAGCAACAACTAATGTAATAACCAACAAAAATGTGCAGTGTTGTTCCACTCTCCACAATGCCACTGTTTTTCTGCTGGCTCCAACACCAGTTGGGTCTTCCTTCAGGACTACTGTGTAAAGCAGAAAGACAAGATGTGATCATCCAGCCCAGCCAGTACTTTTCATCTGCCTCTGATTTCTGTAAGAGGTGCAGTCAACACCTCCCTGTTTGCTGCCCTTGTATATGGCTTAATATGGAAAACACGACAGGGGCTGCCAAGCTGTGTGTGCTACCATGTATGGGGAAAAGGACTTTCCCAAAGCAGAGGCATAAATTCTGCCTTCTACTTACGTGAAGAATAAAATGGTAATATGAACCTCTGTCCTCTCCTTGTTTGGGTCAACAGTATAGGAATGCCCAGTTATGAATAGCAGAAAATGTGCTTTTAAGCAGATAAGGAGAGCAGCAGTTTACATTGATTTAGCTGAATAGAAGCTTTTTCCAGGCAGAAGAATCTGAAGCTGGAAAATCACATTGAATGTATCAGAAAGGCAAGAATAAAATAATTTAAAAGAAGGCAATATCTTTCAGACCTCTAAAATATTTTTCTAATACATCTATCTATTCATTTATCGAATAATAGAAATTCCAGACAAGTTTTTATATTTTATTATTGTTAATATAATAGTCAAAATATAATAACCAAATTACAATACAATACAATGTAATTTAATGTAATATAGTATATATAGATCACATATAGTAATTACTTGTCTATAGTGGGGTTTGTTATAACAATACATTACATATTAATATATGACTATATATTATCAACCTACAGCTAATTAATAATATACATACTGATGCTGCTAGAAAAAGATAATGCTGTCAAAAACCCCCCATAATAATGCTGGAAGATAATTCAGAATTAGCACAAAATGGTTTTGCTAAGCTCTGTTTAGAAACCTGGCATGACCAGGGCATGCATATTAAATCAGCAGGATGGGAATAACTGAGAGTGGGATGACTGATCATGATACTTCTTGGTGGGATTTCTACCTGCACCCTTCCTCAATCCTAGGGAGAGGGACCCAGGGTGGATGGGGACCCTGGGTGGCTCAGTCAGAAGGATGGATCAGTGTGGATGGGTCAACCTGCTGCTGCTGCTATTTCCCAGTTTGCTTTTGAATTTTGAAATGTCCCGTCCTGTTTTTTAAAACCCTGGTTATAAGAAAAATCCAAGAAGGAAAGAGAACTCTTCCCTTCCTCAGTGATGCCCTGACCAAGGGCAGGGAGAATGAGCCCTCAGCCTGGCAGGGGCAGCTGCAGGTCTGCAAACACTGCTTGAGGGGCCAAGAAATGCAGTATAATAAAAAGGGGAGGTATTTTCTTAAGGGTAAGAAAATCACATATCTTCACAGTTACAATCTTTTTGGAATTTTATTTTAGTAGTTTAAATAGCTTGATCTGAATTTTTATCCAAATAATTATTCTGGTATATAAATCTACCTGCCAAGCTGCACCCAATGGGAGGGGTTTTGTAAGAAGCTACCCCATTAGAAACCTTCTTCCTTAGGGTAAAGAACTTAAAAAGCATCCATTCCCTTATGTTTACACAACAGACCCCAACAGCTCCAAGGGAGCTTGAGAGGTGATCAGGAGCGTGCTTTCTGCTGTAAAAGCCCCCTAAATATGTGTTTACCTAATTCAGGCTTTGAGCACCACTCAGGTGTTTGCCTGTGACCAGCCCTGGGGCTTCAGGTGTGTCCAGCAGTGGGTCCCTCCCCTCTTGCTGGCACTATCTGGATGGATGTCCCCAGGAGTACCTGGTCCAGTGGAAGGTGCCCCTGTCAGCAGGGTTGAAATGAGATGACATTTAAAGTCCCTCCAAATCCAAACCATTTTGTGATTCTATGATTCTAATTCCATGGCTGTGTGCTGGACCTGGCTATTGGAGCTCCCAAATTCCTGCAGTGCCAGCAGTGGGTGGCTTCACCAGCCAAACAGGCTTGGAGACTTCTTCCCACTTCCACATCTAATCTCACTAGAGATGGATCCTGAAGGATTTATATGTTCACCTTGGAAAAAATTTGTCCTCAACCTTCAAGAAGTGGCTTTCTTTGGTAATTCCCAGCATCTTCAAGAACTGGAATAATTTCCTATTCTGGGGCTGGTTTTCTCTCAGAAGTGTCCCAAGTAAGCCTTGATGGCTGGATTTGGACAGAAGCCATCAAATCAGAAGTGTGGGGATTTTTAGCCTGTTTGTGTGAGTGCAAAGGGTGCATCTGTCTGAGGGTAGGGGGCAAATCCAGCTCCTTTGTCACACAGGGACAGGTTTCTGTTCACAGTCCCTTAGAGTGGAAAAGGGTGGGCAGCACCACCGGGGCCACTAGGGAAGATGCTGAACTGAGATGGCAAACTTTGGTGAAGTGACACTGAATGTCCACCTGTATCATATACAAATATATCACACATCCAGATCATAGAGAAATTAATTTTCAGCTAATCCACAAATTTGTCCAGGCTTGTTCTGTGTAACTAAAATCCAAACTGAGTTAACACCTTACTGCAGACTATAAAATAATATCTGGTGTGACCTTTATTGAGGACGCTGTTCTCTGGGAAAAGATGTATTCAGCAGCCAAGTGGTTAAATCAAAATAACAAGGGCTATTTATCTAGTAGCTTTCCATGGCTATACTCAGGGGGGGCATATCTACCTATTTGTCAAGTCATTGACAATAGCCTATTTCTTTCTTCCTACCCATATGCTTTATTAAAGAAACACTTGACCTACCTGTCACATCAAACTGCTTCCTTTATCCAAAACAGAATAATATAGACATTTCCCTTAAGGGAATCCTGATGCAAATATATAAGGACAGGTTGCCAATTTGTTGAGCGTATTAGGGTACAGAAAACTGTCAAGGGAAACAGCTGTAATACAGACTGTTCTAACAAGCTCATTTTTTCTTTCTTTCCTGTGGTACTTTTGATCTCCCTTTAGTTTATATTATACGATTTGTATGTTACAATTTTTATGGACAGCTGTCAACTGCAACTCTTCTTTTTTTGAAAAAAAAGGAAACCTTCAGATTTCTGGCCAAAGCCAGAATTGGTCATTCACAATAACTCTCACAAAGCCTTCAGCTGCACATAGCTGAGAAGAAAGTAATGGGATAGAGGATGGGAAAAACAGTAAAGCTGTTTTAAAATGGAGAAGGTTTTGACTGTGGTTTGAAAGGCATGTATTTTCATGTGACGCCACTTGAACACATGATGACACTTCCCACTCTCACCTGTCTGCTTCTGTGTGCAGAAAGAAATCTCTGTCTTGTCCGGGATGGGCGCTTTGGTTTCAAATATGAAATGTCACAGAAAGGGTCAAATGTGGCACTTTGCATATGCAAGGTTTGCTGTGGCTGAGGGCTGGGAATGAGAGCCAAACTGCAGGAATTCAGGCTTCCTAGTGGCATGCTGATTAACTGTGGGCCACTCAGTCCCCAGCACTGGTTTTGGTTCACAGGTCCAAAACACTCCCGGCTTTCCAGCAAGGTGGTTTGGTGATGTTGTAGTTTCCAAGTGAAATCCATAATTTTCAGCAACTGGAATCTCCTGAGACCAGAAAAGATTAAGAGTCAAATCTATGTTATTAGAGGTCTACATTGACTAGTGGACAGGGCACAGACTGTGCTACAGGAACAGAGTACATTAGAGATCTGTTCCACTTTGACTGCAGCTCCACTGAAATCAGGGGAGTTACCCCAGAGATTAATTAGTCAATTTTTGCTTGTTTGCATAAAGGATGACACAGATCATCAGCTGAACGATCAAAAGTTCAGGTAGTGCAAGTCAGGGCAAGAGGGGAGAGAATTAACCATGTCTGGGCTGAGGTCACAGCTTGGGCTGATCTGGTTGCTGTGCTGGAGCATCGCGCCTGCCGTGCGCCTCTAACCAGTGACCTGTGGTGAGAGGCCACCAAGGGCTTTGGCACCTCTAATAGAAGTCAGGTCACCCAAAGAAAATGTCTCTAAAGCGTCATACAAATATTTGTGTAGAAAAGAAAAGGACCATTGGGATCACCACGTGAAAGGCTGTGCAGCAATGAACTGGTATTTCCCCTTGGTCTGAACTTCTGCCCTGTTCCCACTCCCTGTGTCCTCACAACTAGCTTTGGGCTCCTCTTCTCAGTTGTGAAAAAGTGTGAAAAACTTTCCTTATCCTATCTTTTAATGTGGGAGCACCCAAGTGAAGGTCAAGAGCAGTAGGTGGCATCCTGGTCCTGCTGAAATCCTGCAGAGTTCTCTCATAACTCTTTTCAGGGCCAGGAGCTTGCACAGATGTAAAATATTGGAACTGTGGAAGGAGGAAGCTGGTAGTCTGGTGTTGCTTCCGTGGGCTGAGCTGAGAGTGACCTTAGGGAGCAATTTGTTGGCACATGGCTTATGAAGGGACTGAACTGTGTGATTGTAGGATATATGCAGGGATGAGGAGAAGAAGATGCTCAAAGCATATCTGCAGCACTGACTCTGCCTTTAGAAAAGGACTGGATGCTTTGAAGTCATTAATAGACTTTCCATAGGAAATATTATCCTGACCATTTCCTTGGAATACTGTGGAAAAAAAGGAGAGGGACTATCAGACACCACTTTTTTGTTCTGGCATTGCAAATACATCAGTGCTTGCTCACCAGCCTAATTGCCTAATTTTTTGTACAAGTTTTCAATCTCCAGTGCATTGTCTGGGGCCAAACTGTAGCTCATACACAGAGAGAAATGCATTTATCATTGGGAATAGAGCAGAGCCAACAGCTTCTCCCCTTTCACTCCCACTGACACACTTGATGACACTTAATGATCTCTTGTCTAAATAGCGATGTGCTCGAAAAAAGCCTTGATTACCCAGGGGGGTCGTGTGGAAATGAATGTGTTACTGGTCACGGTGTATTTGGTAAATCCAAACCCCTCGGTGCAGCCTGGTGTCTGCAGAGCTCTGGGTCACACCATGTCCCAAAACTGGAGAGGCAGTAGGACCAGCTGGGGCAACCCCAGTGAGGACAGCAGCCTGCAGCACAGCCTCCTGGAGACCAGCATCACCAGCAGCAATTAGACATTGATTAAACACTGTCCCAGGAGCTGCTGCCCATGTCATGTGAGACACCCAATGGGCCAGATCCCCTGGAACAGACCCACAGTGTGCTCCAGAGAGGGTCTGAGTCACAGGTCCTGGGGAGTAGCTGTTCATTAGAATTCGACAACTGTTTCCTGGGGGGAAGTTTGAAAAACAAGTATGTCTCAATCTTGCTTTTGAAAAGACACATCTTGCCAACAGAGAGGATTTTTAATGTTTTTTTTCCCTCAAAGGGCTTCCAGGTATGAATTCTGAAATGTTCAAGCAACACTGGTGTAAACAGATTGATTCAGGGATTTTGTATTATGGAGAGAAGGAGTTCAAATATCGCAGCATCCTCAGCAAAATCCCACCAGATGCTGCCTATATTGTAAAGTAGCTCATTTGGTTTTAATTCATCCTGTACCATGAGGTTACAGCCTGTTTTAGCTGCTGCTTGCTTTTTAGCTGCTTTTTGTTACTTTTCTTTCCTTTTTTTTCTTTTTTTCTTTTTCTTTTTTTTTTCTTTTTCCCTGGAGCTTGTGAATTGCAAGGTCAAGCTAAAGTCAAACTTCACCATTTCAGTGAAGAAATGCAAGCAGATGTGGCTGTTTCATGTGACACTGTGCCTGCCCCTCTGCGCTGGGGTCTGTGGTGGTGTCTGCACCCTGGACCACGTCCTCTCCCTCACAGCTCAGTGGTGCCGGTTCTCCTGTTTGGACCCCAAAGTCGGTGTCATCCTGGCTCTTGCTCATCCCAGGGAAATTGCTTTAAACCTCAGCACCTACATTCCCACAGCTGCTGTTTGCTTGGCCTCAGGAACGACTGTAGGCAGGTGACTGCTGGGTGGTGATGGTGCTTTTGTTCACAACATTTCAGAGTCTGATGTCAAAGACATCAGGCTTTGCCACAGAGTTTCCTCTGGCTCCACGGCTTTCTGCAGGTCTATTCATTTACTCTCTGCATCTCTCAATGGTTTGCAAATGATAGTGCCAAACATCCAGGATCTACCCCTGAGTTGGTCTTTAGGTATCAAAATAAAACTTAGCCCACCTACAGAGGGCAAGAGGTGTTTGGCAGAGAGGATTCCCCTTGCTCAGCTCATCCTGGGTTTGGGGCACTCAGTGCTTTTTATTCATAGGTTTGAAAAACTCATGAAGGTATTTTGCATGAGATTGGTAAAGAGTGGAATCTTACTGGCTTATGTTTATGACCTCACAGTGTGCAGTGAAGCTGGAGTAATTTGAGATATTGTTTTTGGTTGTCTTGCTGAAGTTATTCACTGTCCAGGCAGAAAACATACGTGAAGTTGTTCTCTTGTAGGGTGATGGGGAGGAATGCAGGGTTAGCAGCATTACTGAGAATTAATGGATTTTTAAAGAAATGTGAAGATAATTTGAAATTTCTGGAAATTTCTGGAAATTTTTCATCTACTGGTTTGTGTATACATTTTGCCTGTTCTCAGAACGGGATGTAAAGCTTTATATCAATGAAAACTACCTAAGTAAGGCAATGAAGTGTATTCCTCCCTCAGAAAAATCACAACCAGGCAATCTTTTTCTACTCATTTATCAGCCCTACATCTTTCTAGGTCCAGGAGAAATTTTTATTACAATGTCAGTTAAAAGACTTATTCCCAGAAAAACGCCAAACCCTAGTATCCTTCTGAAAATCTGAGGCAACCTCTAAGTAAAATAGAAAAGGGGGTGGCAGCTTGAGCCCTCTGGTCAGCAGGGAAGGCAGCCTGCTTCCCTCTCTGCATTGCTCTCCCAGTGCTTCTCTCCAAGTCCTTTCCTTGATGTCATTTTTCTCCTATTGGGATCAGCGTGATCCCCTCAGTGGTCTTGGGAAGGACTGGGAAAGTCCGAGGGATGTCCCTGTACACAGGGAAGGAAGGATAGGGGTCCCACACCTCAGGAACGTTTCCTTGCCGAGATACATGGAGCTGGAGCTGCTTCTAGACATGTGTTTGTAATTTCTTGTTTGGTCTGCGTCGGTTCTGAGAATTGGTGCATTTTTTGATTTGCCTGCTGAAAGGGTTTCACACTTTTGGATACCAGCGTTTGATTAGTTTTGATGATAACCACAGTAGTACAATTCTGACTTCCAGATTGCTTTCCAGTGTGACACAAAGCAGCCACCCATCTCCAAGGCTGAAGAAATTCACATGTGCATTTGATTTTTTTTCTTTTTATGAAGCCAGAAAGAGTGCAATATACTCACTATGAAAAAAAAATCGAAACAAACAAAAAAACAAACTCCACAAAAAGCCCCACCAAAAAAAACCACCAAAAAACCAAACCCCCAACCCCCCCCCACATTTCTAACCCCTTATTTTAGGGTGATGCCTGTGTGACCTTTTCCAGTAAGAAGGATGTGATCTATCACAGAGTATCTCCCATTTCTTTTTTTATCATCTGCACTATTTATCTGCCTGAGCAATTCTTACAAACTTTGTTCAATGAAGAGCTGCATTTCTCACACAGCGATTTAAGAAAGTTACTGAACTTCGGAAGGAAAATGAGTGGGAATTCTTGCCCAGAGATAACATAATATGAACATGACAGAAAAAAAGCAGACTAGCATTTCTATCACCCTTTTTCCCTGCCTACTAATGGTTTTGATTCTCATTATTTCTCAAATGCCAAGAGTAAAAACCCTCCAGGGTACCAATTAGCTGTGCCCAGTCTGGATACGACTGCTCTCATCCAGGACATATTTTGAGATGCTGAAGCTGTCTTTGGGAAAAGGCAATTTGTGTGCAGCTATGTTTGGTAATTTTCAAGGACTTCATCTTGTAGGGAAATAGAGATGGACTCGTAATTAATTTAATTTAAACCAAAGCTTTTTATTAATTGACTTTCAATAAAACTGATTACCATAAATGGGAACCTGGGATCTGTGTTTGCAGATTATTTTTGTCTGCCTCACATATATTTTATTACGGTTTATACCTTCTTGAAAAAAAAGTGACACTTTGAATTTATTTCAGAATGAGCTTTTTGCCTTCTCTACAACCCTTTCCACCTGTCTTTGCATTATTTAAAATTTAGAGAGTTGAACAATGACATTGACAGCATTTATGACAGTGTGCAACTGTATTTTACATTTCTGTTCCTTAACCATACTGCATACTTAAAGCACCTTTTTTTTTTTTTTTTTAATTTCAAAAAGGAAACAGGGATATTTCAATGGCTAAGATAAGAACATTGTGGGTAACAGCTGAGGGCTGGCTCTGGTCAGGATGCTGGGGTATCTGGGATACTTGGTGAGTGGGCACTGATAGAGGTACGTGACTGCTGGCAGTACCCAGCCTTGCCCCAGCATTAATTGCTGCTGCAGCCCTCTCCTGAGGAACTGCTCTCCCTGCCTTGCAGATGAGGAAGCAAATCTGCTAAGATCAATGCTTTACTCACATGAATAGCTCCATTGAGTCCTACATGGCTATTAAGTGACTTAAGTTCAATAATATATTAAAACTTTGCGGGGCCTAAGGCAACTTGGAGGAGGTTATTTAAAAAGTCTGCCCTAGCCTTTTCCTGCAGCCACAAAACCAACCTTGTCAGACCCTGCCACTTTCCCATTCCTAATTTGGTGGCTTGTGCATTATTTTGCCCCATTTCTCTTGCAGACACGGCACCTCACATGAGCATCCTGCCTCTCTCTGTCTCTCTCTGCCTGCCATAACACTGACCCCCTTCCTCAGCCCTTTGCATCTCTCCAACTCACCTGTATTCCCCTGAATTTAATTTTTCAGACGTTTAATAAGCACAAACAAAAACAACATCAGAGGAGCGGCTTCCACTGTCCCTCGACAGCCAAAGTATCTCTGGGTTTAATAAAATTGCAATACTGGCAAAAGCAATAGAGGGAGCTGCTGCCGGTGGCTGGGGTCCAGCAAAGTACCATGAGCTTAATCCACGGTGAGACCTCCCCCACAGATTCATTATTTAGGATGTCTTGAAATGGACAAAAAATGAGAAGAAAAAGGATAAAAACCCCACCAGCCTCAAAAAGATTTATTTTGGATCAATATTTAAAGTGCTGGAAAAATTAAGAGAGAAAGATATTTGTAAAATTCCATAATATTTTCTTAGCTTGAGAGTAAATATTTGTAGAGAAAGCAATTATTGCGCATAAGAATTTTCTGTTGTGTCTCTTTTGGTTCTTTAATTTAAATGATTGCTTTTTTGGCCCATCCCTGAATAACTAAGTAGAGGTGATTAAAAACCTTCAAGTCCTTCAGATTTATTGTCCTGTAACTATCTTTGAAAGCAGATTTAATATCAGTATGCTATTTATATTCCCTGAGAGCTAACATTTCAGATACTAAACCAATATATCAATGCCTGATGCAAAGCAGATTGCACTGAAGATGTAGAAATGTATACAAGTAGAAAACTGCTTATATTTAATAAAGAACCAAGATATAAACATATTTTAATACAATGGGCTTTGAAATCGACGAGTTCCTACTGGTTTACTCCATTCACCTCCCTGATGTTTCTTTCCTACATCCCATGGGCAGCACGGAGGGGCACTGACACCAAGCTGAGCTGCACCCCTGGGGCCAGCAAACACAGGATTGATATTTTCCCAAGAGATGTGTCAGGTCAGCTTTTTNGTGCTGAGGCTGAAGGCTGAGACCAGGTTAAAGCCCTCCTGCCTCCCTTCTGCCTCTTTTGCACTCACTGCCATGCTCCTGCTGCCTCTGCACTGCTGTCTCATGCTTGGCCTTCTCTATCTGAGATAACCAAAGGTGCAGAAACCTTCTGGTGTCTCTGCTAAAGCCTCCCACACCCAGCCCGAGGCAAAGGCCAGGGACTGTGGAGCTGAGCCCAGCTGAGCTGAGCTGAGCCAGGCTGGGGCTGGGCAGCCCAGCAGCTGGCTGCAGCTGGATCCACACGGTGCAGCCTTCACTGCCAGGCTTGGGACACGCTTGTTTTCCCCCCTGTCCTCACCCCACTGCTCAGAAAAGTCCACACACTCCTCCCCTCCCTCTCTGCCTTTGATGGTTCATTTGTATTTTGCTACCTGCAGCAGGCTCCTGCTCTTCCCAGAAACCTTCTCCCCCTATCAGCTGCCCCCTCCACCCACGTTTAGCAACAGCACTGCCTTGTGACCCCAGGAAGATTTCACAACTCCCTTTCTCCTTTGGGCACAGATACTCTGCACCAAATCCCTCCTTTCTCACCTCACTCCATTTCTATGTGGCCAAGTGAATCAGCCACCAATGTCCCCATTCCTGCACTCCATCACTGCCCCATCTCTGCACCCCCTCTTCCCTGGGTGCCCCGGCCCAAGTGTCCCCCTCCTGTCCCCAGCACCCATTCTGCCCCGAAGAGCGGTGGGGATTTCCAAAGCCTCTCTCACCACCCACCCACCACCCACCAAAGCAAACCCTTTCTGCAAGCCCTTATGTCCAGCCGCTGACTGGAGGGGACAGGCACAAATGTCCCTAAGCCCCGCTGCCAATTCCACCTCTCCCAGGACAGGGGCTTCCCGTGGGGAGCACTGGTATGGGTGCTGGTAGGATCTTCTGTCACTCACCATCTCCTCCAGCAAGGATATTATTCGAGGAGTTAATGTTCCAGCCGGTTTCCAGCGGTTCTTCCCTTCGTGCCACCTGGTGGACAAAGGGGACATTTTCCAACTTTTTATTTCACAGAAGAGGGAACACCTGGGAAAATTAATTTTTCATTGAGGAATTTGGTTGAGCATCACCCGATTTAAATTTTGTGTGATGAGAGACGCGATCCTGCGACATCCCGTGGTAAGCCCCAGACCACCCCAGCAGTACCCATCTATTTCTCACCCGTGCTAATGTTAATGCATAATAATTTGTTTTAGTTGTAATTATAGCTGTTCAGTAAAACTCAGTTCCTACAATGACCTTAACAGGCAAATAACTTTTCTTCTTCATGTGCTGCCAGAGAATTCATGCTTTTATTTAGGCTTGAGCAACTGCTTTCTGATTTTTTAACAAATGTGCAGTTTGAATCCCTCCTGTGGCCAGTCCCAGGCAGGCTGCAACGAACGGAAGCACTGGTAAAAAGCCCATGGAAATAGAAAAATGAAGTAAATAACAGTGAATATTCCTGGCAAGTGTTTCTTTTTTTCAATTTATGAAGACAAACATTGCAGAAGAAACTTGGTTCCGAGAGATATTTTTGTTCAAGGATTAGAAGTAAATCCCTGAATTGAGGTGCTTAATGAAATGAACCAAAATGGCTTTTGCTCTCAAATCCCTACAAGAAGTGTCCAAACTGAGCTGTGAAATGGCTTCAAATCATGATTAAATAGGGAGAAAACTGCAACGTGCTCAGAGCACATTTCAGAACAGCACAAGATGCTGATAGACAGGAAAGAAATTAATTGCTCAGAGTTTTCTCCCACTATTAACAATTCAACACCCCTCTACTTTAATCCTCTGAGGAAAACCCTGCCTTTAGTGAGGTCCATGGAAATTTTAGCAGTAATTTGACTTGGGCCAGGATTTTGTCCTAAATCTTTTCATAAACTCAACAAAATGACGATACAAAAATATACATCATGGACAAAAATCCTGTCTGGCAGCTGTTGGTAGCTAATGCCAGGGATAACATGGGTCAGTGTGAAGCCACACTACAGAAATGAAGAATTTCTTTGTGTACATAGCCTGAAACCTCTGCAGGCTGAGTGAAGCTGAAATTTGGCTATAACCCTCTAACTGATACCCAGATTGCTGCAAAACGACTACCACAAAATCCCTGTGCCTACAATTAGCTTGGACTGTGATTTTATGTCTCACTTGAAAGACGATGTCTCTGTAACATCCCACGGAATCTTTCGGGGCAGTAATATGCCTGTCTTCCCCAGGACGTTCAACTCAGCCACCCAAAGCCCTGGCTTTGTTTTTCTGAAACAAAGGGAAAAATGAGCACAAATTTAAAATATGTGACTTTGGATTGAGAAAAATTTTATGTTTTACTTGGAAAAGAAATTAATTGTTTTTATTTTCTTCAGTGGCAAAATCCATACAACTCAGATTATCCAGAAACAGAAAGATTTTCATTTTCTAAAGAAACAACTTCCTTTCTTCTCAAAGATTCAGTTTTCAGCAACTTAGAAATACTTGTCCTGACTAAGATTTGTTGAAATATTTTAGTTTATCTCAGACTTTTATCTCAGACTTTTAAAAACTGTCGGCAGCAATGAAAAACCAAAAAAAATCCGGCCAATCAAAAATAATAAAAAGACTAAATGTGAAAATATTTCAGCTAAAAAATGAAGAAGAAACAAAGACGGTCAGCTTTCCTCACCCTCATTAATTTATTTTTACCCACTGGAAATCTTTTTTCAGTGAAATGTTTGCTCCAAGAGCTGTCAGAAGCCTCAGCTCCACAGCTGCTCTGTGGGGAGGCAGCGGGTGCCCGGCCAGCTCCCCTGGTGACAGTGCTCGTGCTGGGGACAAATCCACCCTCATCCTTGGACAGTCCCAGCCTGGTGTGCCTGCCCAGAGACACAGGGATGGAGAGAATGCAGGCATGAGCTGGGGTGGGATGCGGGAGGCAGTGGAGGGAGAGGGTCAGGAATGACAGGGGACATTTCTGGTGTGGGGGAGCGCAGGCGGCTTAAGCCGGCTTTATCAGCGCGTTATAAACTGGCAATCAGCAGGGCTGAGATTTGGCAATCAGTCAATACCGGCTCAAAAACAGCCGGGAGAAAAAATGTACCTGGGATCCACTTAAGGTGACCTTTGGAAGGAAGAAAAACAAGTTTAAAAGAAAACAAATGTTTCACAGTGGTGTTTCAAACCAGCTCCGTTTAACTGAGGGTGTGTAAGGACATTATTCCTCTGTGTGTGGGAACTCTTTGTGTGCTTGGAGCATGTGGTGACATGACACGCTTGTGGCCCTGGCCGGGGTGGATGCCCCACCTGCCTTCACAGGGCACTTCTGACTCCTGTGAGCTCCCTGCTGCCTCCAGCCCAGTGCAGCAGCCCCGGGCAGAACTGCTCCAGCCTTTCCCCGGACAGCCCGGGAGCAGGCAACAACAAAGGGCAGCTGCGGCTCTCTATTTATTCTCTCCCCAAATGAAGGCAGCAGCCGCAGAGAGCCTGTAACACAGGTTGAAATCCCAAAAAAGTTTAGTCCCGCAGTTTGAGGTCAGCTTGCCATCTCATGAGAATGCCACAATCACATGGCACGGCACAGGGGACAGTGGCTGATTTTCACCACTCTGAATTCTGGTTCTTAATTCTCCACAAACCCCCAATCTTTCTCTGCTCCTCACCAGCACATATCTATTTCTTACCCCCAAACTGACCTACTAGCAAAACCTCCACAGTCTGAAAACAACTGCCTTTCAACCGCTGGATATGAAGCTCTGCTTCTGCCCGGGCTCTCCCTAAAAGCCTAACAAGGAATATGAGGAACATTTGAAGGAGCTGAAATGGCCGGGCCATGGATGGCGTGTAGCAGCCCTATTGAGATATCTGGTTTCTGTTATGTGTTTCTTTTCCTTGCATTATCTGTATTAGAACTTATAAAATGGATGATTTGTATCAGCTGTCCCGCTTTGTTGCTATTGCCATGTTCTGCTAAAATGATAACGAAGCGCTTGTTCCAAATCTTCCCCTCCCACAAAACATCCCAGCTATGTGAAATAAAAGATGCAATTTTATTACAGGGATGAACAACATTGTGAGAGGCAAAAGGAAGGGTCTCTGAGGAGCATGACTCCAGGGAAGCGGAGAAAAAAATTGGTGGAGATGATGGTCTTGGGAAATGCAAAAAGCAAAAGTAATTATGAGCTTGGAAATAATTATAAAGTCATTTTACAAACATAATGAAGAACTTCATACCTTCCCCCCGTCGTATCATAACCCAGGACACTTGGATTTGACAGGATAATTTCCAACTTCCATATGGTATTTCACATTAAAACATTTTTGGGAAAAGTTATTATTTGCTTCTGGGAAAACTTATTATTTGCTTCATGGATATGGAAGCTCCCGATAAATCTGGATTTACAGGTGCTGGGAAAAATTAAACCATGAATGTACCTAACTTCATGAGGTTGTGGAGGGTGGGATAGTTTGATCTGCTCACTTGCATGGGTGTTCCTGATCCTTCCTTGATGAGCCTTGGCCAAGTCATAAGCATGACCAAGTGACTGCCATTGTGCATTGCTAAACAGTAATTTCCTCATTTATGAACTGTGAATTCTTTTCTGCACCATATGATGATGAGGTTTTTCAGGAGAAAGACAGGAGAGCCTGCCTTTGTATCTGTGAGCTGAAAAACCTCTTGAGATTAAAAACCACTGTGGCAGCTCCTGTGGAAACACGTTGTCATGGATTCTGTCCTGATTTCAAGGAAACCTCCAGCCAAATAATAAATTTATATGTGACTTCACTCTGGCTCCTCCATCAGCCTTTTGTGGGGTCCTTCTCTTTGGTGGAACAGTTTCCATCAAAATCTTGGTAGTTTTATTCCTTTCTCACTTTATTTCTTCTTTCCACAACTTGCATTGTGACATTGCTACAAGCAAATATAATCTGGGTTTTACAGACTACAAAAAGGAGGCAGATCTGAAGTGATTTATTGTTAAAGGACCTGAGGTCAGATCCAGACCTACTGCTCATGGGAAGCTGTTAATACTGCTATTTTGCCCAAAACATTGAGCCAGACCCCTCTTAGCTCTGGTAGTCCTGCTCCAGAACGGCTTTTGGAACGCACTTATCTTTGAAATGCAAATACCGTGACATTTCAGATGAAATCTCATTGAGCAAGTCTACTTTCCAGAGGAAATATTAAGGAACTTAACAACTTAACACTTCAAGAGTGATAAAAACATATTTGTCTTTTACACAGAAAAGGGCTGACAGCCAAATTCTGTAATTGAGAATACTTCCTTAAATATAGAACACTGAATGAGCAGCAAAAGGGTCAATTCACATTTTTATGAAAACAAGCAAAAGTGACTGTTCTGTTTGTATTATCAATGCCTGGAGTGTGGGCATCCCGTCTCATTCCTGTCTTCAGAGGCAATGCGAACTGACACATAACTTAGAGAAAAGATGTAATGACTGGATGAAAAGAATATACAGAAATTGATTTCAAGACTACAGAAGTTATATTTTTATCATCAGAAAAATGGCCAAGGTCAAAACTTTTTTTAACACTTGAGTGAGGCTACACCAAATTGCATCAGTGGGAGAAAGGGACTTAGTGAATATTATTTTAAGTGATCTGACTAAAGAATATCCCCTTGCATGGCTTAGCTATGGATTATTAATTATTACTTAAAAATTCAGTAGAGCTTTTGTTTCTCCATCTTTACGTCTCAGCAAAAATGTACCTTATTATAGACCTATTATCCCCTTCCTGCAAAGAGAAGGCATTATATTTTCAAGTTTAATCAGATATTTTCATTTGCATCTAACTTCCTCTTGAGCATTAGTGACTTCAAAGGATTAAAATTCCTAATTCTGGTCCAACAAGATTTTTTTTATTTTCCACATGATCAGAATAAGGATAAAAACTTTCTCTTTTTGCCCCCTACCCCTCCTTTTCTGCATATTTTAGAAAAGTCCTGCCTTGTAGATAATTTGGAAACACTTGTCACAGTCTCGTTAGTAGAACCAAGTGCTAAATACCCCAATAGACTAAAAATCCAATAAGAGACATGGTTTGTAACTCTTAATTTTTGCAGCTGTTGGATAAAGCCAATACATCTGTTTATAGTGATTGTTTCTTTGCTGACAACATCAATTTATCCTCTAAATGCCAATGTTCCTAAGCAGCTGTAAGTGTGCCCCCTTCCACCTCATTTCAGAAGAGTCAAACCCAAATCTTCCATTAAAGAAAACTGGGAATTGCTCCTTTGCAGCCAAGCTGCTGCCTACCTGCTGAACTGCTGGTCCAAAATGTCCTGGCTTTTCTTGCTGGGCAGCGGAACATGTCAAGAACTTGGTGAATTTGAAATGAAAACTGCTGGCAGATCAGCTGGGAATTTATCTGCAAATTTGTCTTTGGCTGTTGACGGACTTCTAGGATTACAAAGACAGAGGCAGAGAGGAGAAACCCTCCTTAATCCACAATGCAAATCACTGGTGGAAACTATCCAATAAAATAGGGTTGGGGGGAGGATGGTTGGAAAATTGTTTCATCAAATTGTGGGGTTTTTTTGCATGAACATGCTCACTTAAAGAAAAAACTTAGCTGGGGAGTTTTTTCAAGTGCAGGATACAGTTTCCGACCAAGGCTAGAAGAAGCAAGGACTGACATTCCTTCTTTCTTGCAACCCATCCAAGCCACCCGTTGTCCTCATTTCCCAGAGATAAGAGACTTAGGTTTCAGAAATTTATTCTGTCCTTATTTTTCTCTTGGAAAGAGACAACCAAAATTGGCATCACTTTGGGCTGGAACCAAAGGCAAAGCTTTGATTTCCATTAAGAAATGCAATTCCTTTGCAGCCTTTCCAGTTTGGAGAGGTGCATGAAAAAACGGATTAAACTTTTATGCCAGATCATATGGCTCAAAATGAGGAGGGTTTAGTTCTACCCTTTGCTCTTCCCAGCTAGAATGCCTCCCAGCAAAGTACCCTGTATTGGAATTTTAGATCAAAACAGTCGCTGTGCATCCAAAGCCTGCATGCTTGCAAAAAGAAAGGAGGCCAAAGGAGAAAACTCTTTAAGACACAAGTGAGAGCTGGGAGGGGGTGGAATAAAAGTTACTGCTTGAAAATCCATCCCAGAAGGTGAGAGTCAAAGGTGAAGGAGAACTTTCTGTAAAAGAGCTCATGTGTTGACTTGCTCCTCCAATAGTTTTGTCTTTTCAAAACACAAACAGGGCTGCCCTGCAGAGAAGCTGTCCCATACCCAAAAGGCTGATCAGCCCTTCACACCACCCAGGACCTGAGTTTTGAAATCTCCGTGGGCAGGGGAGGCAATTTTGGAGAGCAGCAGAAATAAGCTGCATGCCTCAATGCAACAACAGGGAGTGAGGGAAGAAGTGGCTATCACCTCAGTTCAGGCTGGCTTCTGGTTTTCCTGCACTTTACAGGGAAAAAGAAGCACCACGTAATTTATTGGCTCTTCCAGGTCACAACAGGAAAAGGAGAGGCCATGCTGGTCCTGCAGGGCAGAGGTTGCTGCTGAGCTCATTTACTTTATTCATGGTCCAGATCTCCTACTTGGTCCTGAGGAAAAGTGTTTTCAAGAGGGATTTTTCTCCTTGGAGCTTAAAGGGACGCAAATTATTATATAAAATTAGAACACTGTGTGACCATCACTCCCCATTCAGAGCCTCTGCTGAATCCTTTGCTGTTGCCATTTGAATGTCTGTGTTTCTCTTCTGAGGAGCAAGGGGACTTTTTAGAGCTGCTGTAGGATGAAACAGGGCAAGAGCAAACTTGCTCTTGTAAGGAGAAGATCCTGCCGAAATATTTGAATAGAATGAGATGGACATTTCATGGTGCTCTGAACTCCATTTCAGGTGTGCTACAAATAGTTTATATGAAAATGTATTAATTTGCAAGCCATTGTATGCATGGTAGCTGTCTAGTTAGGAAAATGAAAATAAAAATAAAGGGAATAACTTGGAAACTGTGGGTATGATGGGCCCATAGATGTCTGGCAAACACTTGTCCCCAGTGCCCAAACTTCTCAGCAAGGTGCTTATATCCAGTTATCAACTCTTGGCCACTCTCAACAAGTTTGTTCTTTGGAACCCTTTTCAGTGTTTTTTTTTTTTTTTTTTTTTTTTTTTTTTTTTTTTTTTTTTTTTTTTTTTTTTTTTTTTTTTTTTTTTTTTTTTTTTTTTTTTTTTTTTTTTTTTTTTAAGAGTACTTTTTGTACCATCATTGCAATAGATTTCTTTCTTTCCTTTTTTTTTTCCCTGCTTATCTTCATTGTGACCATCAAGCCTGCTGGCATGAGGCTTGCCCTAGATGTGATGCAACAGCAGATGCAGTTCTGCCCCTGCAAATGCCACTGTACCTTCCTGGACAACACATATAACTCATTCTTAAATACAACATAAATTAAGGAACCAACAAAGGGCACTATCTCAGAAAAGGACAAGTCTCAATAATGTTCAGAGACCTGTTGGGAGGAGCATTTTCTACAGCCTATTTATATTAAAAAAAAATATTAACTGCTGCAAACTGTTTCACGCCTTCCTCTTGTTTTGGCAGTAGAATTTCTGCCACATCCAGTTTTCCAGCAGTATTTCTATTCCCCACCACCACCATGCATGCACCGTAGTGACTGAACATTTAAAAGCAAAAATCCCCCAACACTTACCAAGGAAAAGACATTTAGCAAATGTTTGACATCCAATGGAGTGGGGACAGCAGCGGCGCAGGCATGTCCCAGCCCAACCTGCCTTTCCAGGAATGCAGGTTTCCTGCAAAATTGCCCTCTCCGCCTCAGGGCAACACCTCCAGCACCTCTGCTCCTGCCCTGCTCCGTGGTTATTGTGTGCACAGATGACTGGCACAGCCCGGTGCGCTGGGATGTTATTGCTGGATAAAGCTAATAAAACATCTGAGTCACTGCGAGGAAGCTTTCCCATCCCACTACACGCCTGATCCTCGGGGTTACCCGCCTTTGCCTCCTCACCTTTGCAGTGTATGGTGTTATTCTAACCTCTTTCATCTTTGGCTTTTGGCAGTCTTTTCTGCTTTAAGTATATAGTTATCTTAAGTTGAGCAAGATGTTTCAGGCTACAATAACTGGCTGATGTTTTAAATTGAAACCCCCTAATATGCATTCAATTTACATGTACTAAGGCTCTCATTCAATCTGAAATACCAACCAAGTATAAAATAATAGTGACACTTGACATTTTCACAGGGATTTACAACTTCAAAGGCTCTACAATATAAACGAACTCTCTCTGTACTTATGAGGTGGGTAAGCAAATACTATTAAGATGGAGAATGAATGAGGAGGGGCTGCAGAGCTTGCCCAAGGCCAGACAAGGAACTGGTGTCAGGGCTGGGGTCTGGCTTGCTCTCCTGGACTCAAACAGCTGGGCAGCTGTTTGGCTCTGAAAGCTGCATAACCATCATGGACGAGTTCTGAGCTCTACACCCCAAGCAGAGGCATGAGAAATGTAGACACTGGAATTGAATGCTGTCATCCAATCAAACACACCCATTCTCTCTATCCAGGCTTGGGATCACCCTGAGTGTGATGGTGCTGTGGTTCCTTATTTTTGAGGTACCCTTACCCCGGTGATGTGACTTCAGCATCCATGCTGGGGACATGTGGCGTGATAGTCATGGAGCAGATGCTGCTTGTGCAAATCTGCAGGCAAATGATAAAGTGGGTAGAAAGTCCTTGCACTGATTGCCTCTAGTACCAGCCTGTTCATCCTTTTGTGAGAAGGTTTTCAGCCTATTTTCTCATTTGCCAACATGGGCTGGGTCCCTCTCTTGCAACACTGCTCTGTTTTGGCGAGGAGACGCCTTCAGAGCAGCGCCTGCACCAGGAGCCTGAATTAGAAACCTGCACTCTGCTTGATGGATGCAGCTATTGTTAACACAAACAGGCGGGTGGATGTTTCATTAATCACAGCCCATAAACCATTTTGACTAACTGAAAAAATATTTCCTCTGTCTTATTCATGCCATAGCTCCTCTGAGCCTTTCAGCCCATTTGTATGGACTAGAGAATGAGTTGCTACCCGTTATACAGCATGTCTTGCCCTTCCCTTGCTTTGTAAACACGAGCAGCTCCATTCCATGGTGTGTTTTGATGAGCTGCCAAGAGCCAGCTAATGTACTGTTTGCTGACAAGTATATGTTATTAATCCAAAAGCACTGAGCTTGTGGGTTGTGACTTTTTTTTTTTTTTTCAAAAGAAATATAAAAACTAAATTAAACAAGGGTGTGGATATTCCTCAAATGTAGCTACTGTTCCTTCTGTGATGCAGTTGCAAACGTGCAGCTCCTCCAATTTCAGGGAACTTTTTGGGGCACTCTGCTAATTATTTAGGGCACTTAGCGCATTTATCTTCCTGCAGAAATCACACAAGCTTAACTGGGTGTCCTCTTCTGATGACCATTTCCCTCAATGAACTGGAATTTTAAAACAAATACAGGGACAAACCTGTGGCAGCCCTTCCTTGTACACATCGTGCTCCCTTGTGCAGCTGCCTGGGACCAGGTGGTGACAAAAGGGTGGTGGCAGCTGCTGAGAGCCCCCAAGCACAACATCCATGTGACCCAGCAGGGATTTCACACGCCACCCAAGGGGTTTCTTTTGCTGTGTTTTTGACAAGACTCCACCTTATAGAGTTCCATAACTTTTTGGGATATACTCAGAAGACCAACATAGACCCCCAGAGTCTTTGCTACCTGGACAAACCCTATTGCAGGGAGCAGCCCATTAATTGTTTGAAAAGAAGCCTGTAGCTCCAATCAAAGCAAGGACCATCCCCACCCCATCTCCAGGAATGGGTTGTGGGAGGGAGTTCCATGGAAGAGGAGGAGGAAGAGAAGGTGGAAGACATGCACTGAAAGCCTTCCCAAGCCAGACATGTTGGGGGTGGGTGTCTCTAACCAGTCACCATCACTGGGGGCTGAGTGCTCACTGCACCAACAGGTTTGTGCACTGGGACCCCCCACCACACAGAGCAGAGTGTGCCCCCAGGGCACAGCAGTGTTAAGCCTGATGTAAAAAGATGACAACTAAATATGAATTGTGTAGGCGGAAAACACAAGGGCTTTCATTTCCATGTGCAGGGCAGCATTTGCCTTCCAAATTCAAATGACAGCTTTTGAGGCCATTCTTTCAGGTGACAAATGGTAATAAAGCTCCTATTTACACTGGCTGTTGACTCATCTTAGGTGGAATTATGTACTGAAATAAGTAAATAGCTTCCTATTCAATGTGATCCATATGCAGCTATGGGCCACAGTACAATGCAAAGCTCCTGTATAGACAAGACCCCTGTTTGTTGTGTGCTTTTCTAGGTCACTTAGCACTTTGCTCCAAAAACGTGCTTTTTAGGACTGAGACTCCTGGTGTGCATGGTTTTTCCCTTGTGCAGAGTAATTCACCCTTAAAAACTAGCAAAGCTATGACTGCTTTTAAATTTGCATTGTAAACACATTAAAGATGAGCTGAGCAAACCAGGACAACTTAGGATGCCTTTTTACATACCTGAATATGAGGCTTGTGTGGTTTATTTTGTTAGTATCCATTTATCTAATGAGTTTTGGGGCTGTTAAAAAAATCTTGGAGAAAGGGTCTCAAGACAATTGCATTTCAGATGGTGCAATTGCTGAACCTTACATGTGCACGAAGCTTTTTCATAGCTCTGGTTTGTGTCCGTCAAACTGGTACAGGGAGACAGAGCCCATTTTTGGTTTAGGACAGTATTTTTCTGGGGTTTTGGAAGCCATTTTTGTCACATTTAATTCAGTTGAAAATGTGTAATTAAAAGCCCCTTAGAAACTAAAAAAAAACAAACTCCAAAAGCAATTGTCAACAAAACGGGAAAAAAAGTGTTTAATGTTTTTTCTCTTAAAACACTAAGAATTCTCTGAATTTAAAATAAGTATTTTTTAAATGAACACCCCACTACGATGGTGCTCAAGGATTTCTGAATTGCTCTCAAATTACAAGGAAGAAATCAGGAAAAATAAGGAAACATGAGGTGAAGTGAATTGACAGCCATTGTGGATATTTCAAGGGACACAACATGCTCATAAACATTTAATCTACAGGTTTTATGGCTCGGAAAGACATTTCAGTCCAATTCCTGCTGACTTTCCTGTTGGATGAAGCCATCTTTCTCTTTTGAGTCTCAAGGGGTTGTGGAAAGAGTGTCCTACCTCTGCTGGCAAATTATCCAGGGCATTTTGAGTTCATGTAAAATCCTCGTTGGTTGATCATTATTTTGAGACGCTAAAAAAGATCCAATATTGTGGTTTTCCATATACATGGATAAACTTTTGTACCCAAGGCCAGAAGAATTTACTTTCCATAACTGATAGACACTTACATTTCCATCTCTGTTGACTTCTTTCTCTAGTAGATGCTGAAATCCCTGCTTTGCAAAAATCACCATCCAGGGAACAAGCCAGGTATTGGTGTCACTTTGTGAGGCTTTTTGAGAGACCCAAGGTGCCAGTGCGAGGTCATAGCTGAGGGGCACAGCAAGCAGAGGGATCCAGGTCTTCCAGAGCTCTTCCAGGATTGTGTCTCTCTATCACTGCTGCAAGAATCTTCCCCATCTCAGGAGTTTGTGTTTCCCTGCAGAGAAGATCATATCTACATGCCTGAGACATCATGAATGCACAGACATCTCTGCTGGAAGACAGTAAACATTATCTTGTGTTGCTGGAGAGTAAAAGAGAAGTAGGGAAAGGTGTAGCACCTCTCCAGAGTGCAAAGTGACCTATAGTCCCTCAGTGGGAGGCATGAAGTTATGTAGCTCATTAAATCTTAAAAAAGCAAGGAGAGAAGCTGCTTCCAATTATCAGGATGAAAATTAATGAAATAAAAACTACAGACAGGCAGCAGAATTATGCAATAAAAAGGGCTTTGCTGGCATTAACAAGGAGATGTGTAATATTTGTGTGGTTCTAGCTCAGCCTTGGCTTGAACACACGGTGATTCTGCACATAAAATGTATCCAAATTAATGAATTAAAAATCCCTGATAATCCCATACAATTTTCTCTTCATAGTTAAGTATTATTAGTTGGGAAATCTCCTCAGAAAGGGAAAATGGAATTGTGATCTGTTGTCTGAGAAAATAACCTCTTTGTTAGTATAAAGCAGTCATGTGCTGGGATGACTGGCCAGAGCCATGGAAAAGCCCAACTGCTGTTTTCTCATAGGGAATGAAGGTCCAACATAGCAAGAACTGCATGCAACAGGGTCCAGAGGAGACCTACAGTTTGGGGCAGGTGGGACCCAAGCAAAGAGAGTGTGGAAGTGAGCATGCATGAGAAAAACTGCCTTTAAGTGCAGGAACAGTTTTATTAGAAGGCTTCACATCATCCCACAAAGAATATGTTCCACAATGTTAGCTCTGCCTTGGGATCCAAGGAGTGCTCCCATAGTAGCCCACATCTAAAATCCATCCAGGGCATTCTGCTACAGAGTTCATAGCCTTCAGCCTTTACATGAAAAATTCAATGAGCTTGATGCAGAAAATGCTGCTTTTTCCTTGAAAAAACCTTGGCTACTCTTTCCTTTTTCCTTTCTTTCTCCCAGATTGTATGAAAGAACATAATTGCCTTCCTAGGCAGCTGCATGAAAATGTGTTCCTTTGCTTTGTCAAGTCCATAAATGTAACTTTTCTTTCTGTGATAGTCATGTTTGTCTGCCATGGGATGCATGTGTGACCAAAATAGTGTTCANTAGCCTTCACCTTTACATGAAAAATTTCAATGAGCTTGATGCAGAAAATGCTGCTTTTTCCTTGAAAAACCTTGGCTACTCTTTCCTTTTTCCTTTCTTTCTCCCAGATTGTATGAAAGAACATAATTGCCTTCCTAGGCAGCTGCATGAAAATGTGTTTCTTTGCTTTGTCAAGGCCATAAATGTAACTTTTCTTTCTGTGATAGTCATGTTTGTCTGCCATGGGATGCATGTGTGACCAAAATAGTGTTCACCAGGGACTGAGGAGCCCACTGGCATGGCCAGCAAGGTACAGTAAAAGCAGTATACCTGAAAATGTGTGAGTGAGATTGCTGTGCCCCTAAAAGTGGACTCAGGACCTCCAGTGAGGGGAAAATGTTGCAATCTAAACATTTATACTATTGAAAAAAATGGGAAATCATTTGCTCAGACATAAATTAGCTCCTACAAGACAGATTTATTATGGCATGGAATGTTTTAATGAGAAGAGGAGGTTCCACAACCATAGGATACACTTTGCATCAGAATGTTTGACATATAAATAACGTTTAGGTGAAATTTTCAACCCTGCGACATTTAGCACTTAACTGGGGATTTGGAAGGAATTTAAGGAAGAGGGACGTGTAAATTGGTTTTTCAGTGAAATTCGGAGTGCCCTGCAGTCTGACGTCAGGTTTACGCACGGGAGCTGCGGTGGGATGCTGCCGCGGGGCAGGGGAGGGCAGAGAGCTGGCTCTGAAAGGTTCTCAGAAGGGATGTTTGTGGGGAGCAGCTCTCCCTCTCTGCCTCCTTCCTGCAAAGCCCTTTCCAAGCCTGCTTCAGGGGATAAGAGAGATGACAGGAGCACAGTTTCTGAAATATTGTTTCTCTTTCACCCTCTGCTATCCCAAAATCTTTTATTCCACAGACTTCTAAACTGTTTGGGTAATTATCAATTCTTGGTTATAGCAATCTACTGCGGGATCCCTGAGTGAAGCTGATAGAGCAGTCCCAGTTAAAGCTGATAATCAGACTGAGTTGTGAGGTCAAGAAGAGTTGGCATCAAGTGATTCAAAAAGGGCAAACTGTAGGATTTTTCCTATTTCCTACAGCTATTACCAGTGAGCTTAACATCACCTGTAAGAAAATGCCAAATCATGATCTGGGTACTTACCTGAGAACATTCTATTTCTAGCCTGCACTTCCACCAGGAACAACTTCTTTTTTTCTTGTTACTTTGTTCTTGAAGAATGACAACAGCAATCCCCTAAACTCCTCCTCCTGGTCTGGTAAAAAGCACCTGTCTAGGAAATGGTTGAGGGAAATAGAATTATAATTGTATTATTTGTATTATGTTTTTCTGGTTGCCACTCACTGAGAAGGTATAAACATAACAGAATATCAAGGGATTTGAGTTTGGATTTTAATAATGCAGATTTTGCCAGTTGTGACAAGGGGTGTTTTGTAGACATGTGAGCTATGGATTTATGGTCTTGTGCTGGTTTTCACACCAAGCACAACTACTGATGGGGATACTGAGCACTGGCATTGGGTAGAGCTTTTGGCTGGGAATGATGGCTGAGTTTTTCGGATCAGAAACCACATTTTCAAGATCTGAGCCTCTCTTCCCTCCTCCTTTCCCACAAGCATGGCAGAAGCAGGGTGGTGACTGCACGAAGGTCCCAGAAGAGTTCCAACCCCTCCTCTCCCAGGCTCAGTGCTCAGGTCTCTGTCTCAGTTACTGACTGACTTTCTGGTCTGACATCCCCAGCACCCAATGAAGACATGGCGTTTTATTCAAAGAAAAATATCCTTGATTTCATCATCCCAGGAGAAATCATACTCAAATCGATGGGATGCTGCTTCTGGCAGAGCCCATGGAATGAGCAGCAGAGTGCTGATCCTCCTTCTGCTCTCAGTGGTTTTCCCCAGCTGTCTTACCCAGAGGAACCCTTCCCACTCCTGCAGTGCCCATAAAGAGAAAATTGTGCCAGAAAGAAAGCTGGGTATTGCAAGTGTTTAGGTATTTAGTGGCCAAAAACTGAGGGGAGAGATGGAAAAAACTTGAGACATTTCTGGGACAAGGATTCAAACCATATGCCTGCCACACTGGCTCTGAAGAATATGAATTCTTATTTGGGTGTGTAACATAGGTTTTCTCTCTAGGAAGCGCAAGAAGATTGCAATGGTTATTTGAAGTTTCCAAACCTATGGAGAAGAGGAAAGCATGTTAATTCAGCCTATTTCATGAATTATGCTTTGTAAGAAACCTAGTGCTATACCAGGTTGGGAAATGGGCATGCAGTGTCCCCTCTAGGTATTTTAATCTCAACCACAGCAGTCTTGTGAGTTATCTTGCGCATTAAAATTTGTTAATTTTTGTAATGCTATGAAGAAATAATTATAGTTCAAACAATAAGAAAAATAAGAAATCTGGCAACAAAGAAGGTACAAAGATTACTTCAAGGGTTTTTTTGCACTCCCTAAAGGTAAGTCCTGGGCATTATACGCAGCTTTTCCTTCCTCTTTGCATTTTGCCAAGACATTGCAAAGCCAGCAGTTGAAGAACTGCTGCAGATAAAAGCATGAATATTTTATTCAAGAGCAATATCCTCAATAGCACAGTATTTGAAGGAAAATTGCAGCAGTTTTAATGTACATAAGTTAAAGGAAGGAGAAGCAAAGTGTCCTCTTGCCTGTGTTAATAGAATAATTTTTAGCAGTTTTGGGCAGAAAAAGGAATATTGATGTTTGACCTTGAATTTGCTGTGGTATTCCACAAGAAAATGTTTTGTTTAAACAGTATAAATGTCTCATCTTTCTAGGAAAAGCTGTTTTCACCTAATTCATAACATGTTTGCAGTTCTGATGTTGGTAATGAACTGCACTGATTTGGCTGTGTAAGTAATAAATTCACTGACTAAGTTTTGTAAAAATAGCAACCTGGCCAAATTTGCAAGATCTTGGGAAAGTCATGAAAACCATCAATCTTGGCATTCAGAAGTTTACAAGGCACAACTTTGTTTTACACAAGTGCTGTTGTAATAATTTATAAATTTCATTTAGCATTTCTTCTACTCAATAAGTATATAATTCATACAGGACAGAAATTAAGTTGTACAACACTTGGTTTCAATTTTGCAGTTCCTATTAGGGGATTTTAATGTTCTCCTATTATTGCTGCAGAGCTTTTCCTCTGCTCTTGGGCCGTGTCATCCGTGTGCTGGCCAGCTTAGATGAAAAGCCACATTGCATGTGCTAAACCTTCATGCTAATGCTACCAAATGAATCAATTCCTACTCTCTGACTTCTGAACCTACCCTAAGGTGAAGGAAACACGATCCACTGAGGATCATCTTGTAATTAAAACAATTCTCTATGAATCAGCATGACAATGCAGGTGCTAAGCAAGCATCTGTTCAATTAAGTTGGTTTAGCAGTTTTGAGGCAAGTCTATTTTGCTTTTTTTTTTCACATCATTAAGCTTACTTTAATGCTGGAAGCAAACAATAGCTCATTAGTGGATTAGGTGTAATTACCAACAGCAGTCATTATTCCTGAGGCTTAATGGGCCAATTTGCTGCTGTAATAGTACCCCAGTATTGTGGTGCTGCAGCAGAAAAACCAGTGGTGCTGGAATGAGCCATTGCCTTGGAGGCCCTGGAAATGGCTGAGCAATCCCAGCCCTCCCCAGGACTCCCCCCCATGAGAGGGATGGATGGATGGATGGACGTGCTGCCAGCTGGGGGGTCCCATCAGCTCCCAGGCTTGCATTCAAGCTGAAGTGTATCCACTTCATGCCAGATTTGCTGTCCATACAAATTCCTGAGAGGAAAGGGAGGAATTCCAGCAGCTGTGTGAGAACTGCCCCACCTGGATTCTCTTTTTGTTGCCCATGTATTTATAAAAACATTTCTTTTTATTGTCTTTTACTGCAGTAGCCAGATTAAGTTTTTGTTGCGCTTTGGGCCTTCTAACTTTTTCCCTGCATAACCTCATGGCATCCTTGTAGTCCCGCTGAGTTGCCTTCCCTTCTTCCAAAGGTCACAAACTCCCCCTTTTTCTTTCACTCAGTTCCACCTCTCTGTTCAGCCAGGCTGGTATTCTTCCCTGCTGGCTCATCTTTTGGCACACGGGCACGATGATGATGAGACCAAAACTTGTTTGTGAGCTGCAGATCTGGTAGTGTAGGAATGAGGATGAGTGACTCAGCTCCATCTCCAGATTTCCCAGGAAGCTTGGGCTGCCTGTGGGACCCAACCTTTCTGTACTCTGTGCAGTCCACAGGCAGAGGCTGAGCAGAGGAATCAGGACCCGAGTGCAGAGGACTGAGGGACCATTGGTGAACTCCAAGTGTGCATAATTGTAGTCCTGTTTGCAAGCAGAGTCAAATGATAATGGCAGCTGTGTTTTTATATTTAGCATTATATTTTCGGTTGCTCCTTTCTACCTGAGTGCCATATCGTTTTTCTGCTTTTAGGAAGGGGATTAAGAAAGGAAAAAAAAGACATAATGCTATAGTGGAGTTAAGTGCCACTTCTTCAGGCTGCTGTCAAATCTTGTTATTTGGAATAATTACCAGTGTCAGGTTTGGGGAAGGAGTTTGATGTAAATTGCCTCAACATGTACTTATTCTGTGAGAAAAGAAAACCAGTATGTTAGAAGGTAAAGGACTGAATAGGCACCACCAGGAAAATCACTGTTTAAACAGCCTCACTTTAATATACATGACTGTATTTTATCTCCATTTTTCTCCATGTCATTCAGACCTGGGCAAATCCTGCCCATGCTGTGACCAATGGTGATTTCTCATTTATTTTAATAGCCCAGCCTACAGACTCCTGCTTAGCAGGAGGTCTGGTGGGTTGCTGAGCATTGTGTTCATTACTGTATATGATCCCTTAAAAAGGAGGAAAAATCTAATCAGACTTATTTGTACCTCCATGCAGGGGAAAGACCAACCATCTTCCACAAGCACCCTCAAAAGAGGTTTAAGGGAACCTGTCTGGGTTATGTCCAACTCTGCAGTCCAGCCTTGGTGTCCTGACAAGCCCCAGCAGTGATATCCATGTTTTCTCTGCAGTGCAAGTGAGGATGGCTGGCAGTTTTGAGAGGGAAATTTTCACCTTGGTCTGAGGTCTGTTGTTATTTTGGAGCAAGAGGACATGCCCAGGCTGGAGAGGGAAATGAGCCATTCTGACTTTGGCCTGCTGTCATCTCCCATCCAGTTACTTTCTTGCATCTGCAACTCATCTAAATTTTTAATTTATTTTTTTTTTTTAAATGAGGAAAATAATGTCATTCTCAGAAGCATTTGTATACTTTTAGTGAATAGAATCCAATACCTAAACCCTATAAAATCTTGAAAATAATCAACTCACTCTTTTGGATCACATCTCAGAAAACAGTGGTTTTTATTTCTTTCCATTTTGTGAGCATAAAAAAAACACACCTCATTTTTTCCCTCTTTGCAATTTCTTTTGAGTTATGGGAGCAGTTTCTGTCTATGAATTGAAATAAATCACCACCATAAAAATCACAGTGTATTGCTTTCTTCACTTCTTGGAAAACGACCTTCAGATCCCTCACCATCATACATGTCAAGACAGGAGACCAAGTAGTTGCTTTTGAGATAGGAATTTTTTGTAAATTTGTCAAAAAATTGCTGTCCCGTTGTCTTCCCTAAGGCCCAGGATACACCAGAGAGCATCAGTGGTCCCAAAGGTTTGCAGTGTCAGTGTGCTGTGTGGGGATGGCTGATCCTGCTCATCCCCAGCTGAGCACCACTGTCCCTGCCCCAGGGCTGCTGGGCTGCACAGCTGATGCCAAGCACAGCAGCCCCAGAGAGACCTGATCCATGGAAATGCCATCTGCACTGGGCATTGCCTGTAACTGATCCAACAGGATGGCTGAGCCATGCACTGGCTGAAACAAGAGCCAAAACTCTGCTGGACATCCACAGCTGATGAGCTGAATTTCGAGAGGAGACTGCTTGGGACGGGCTCAGGGTGTCTGTCTGAAGGTGGGTCTGAGCAACCCTGCAGACACTGCAGCAGGTTTTAACCTGCAGGTGATAAATGACCTCACCAGTCACATGTGGAAAAATGTTACTGACTCCATGAAACCTGTTGCTCTGAGAGGTTCCTAGATTTCAGCATGCCTTTGTGATGAGGTAGAAATGATGGCCAGTCAGAGTCATGAGCTAGACGTGCTTTCAGCTGCAGCTCTCACAATTATCTTCTGCTCTATTGCCAGTACTCAATTCCCATCTCAACTCTAAACATTAATGACTACTGCAGAGTCTGTGCAAATAAAGAGTCCCTGAAGTGACTTGAAGTCATAGAAATTGCAGAGACACACTAAGAACATTCAGATGCTAAAAGTTATTTTTTACTTTGGGAGGCACAATCCTTTTTTTGGAGTGTTAGTGGCATTGGTGAGAGCCTGTGATCATACCAGTGCCCATCTCAATATTTCTGGGCTCTCTCTGGTTACCTCTGTTCTTGCCAAAGTGTCTTGCCAGGTCAGGAAAGTGGAGACATGGAAAGGGAAGGAAAAAATTACTGCCATTTCTTTGAAATGAATTGGATTGCCGTGTGTGGGTGTGAGTGCCAGGTTTGCCAAGGATCTGAGAAGGAGCTGGCACTAGTGCTCACATCTGTGATCCCTTCAAGGTCTGTTGCACAAAGGCTGATCCCTGAATGCTCCAGACACCCCATAGAAAGGATGTCCATGATATCCTGCCTCCTGGCAGGAGCAGGGATGCATGGAAAGTCACACAGTATGGGGCTGCTCTGAAGTCTTGTAGAATTCATTAGGCAAAAAATAAGGTTTGACAGAATATACGTTCACAGATTACTTGATTTGGTCACATTGCAATTACTATGAGTTGTATTACAGCAACAGTGAGGCGCCCGGTGAAATCCTGCTGTTTGTGCATTGCCTAAATAGAACAAGAAAGGTTGGTTTTGCTGTACAGTTAGTAACTTAAACTGAAAACAGTTACAGTGGAAATTTGAGGCTCAGAGCAATTGACCCAAATTAATAGGAAATTAATAGAAAATCTTGTGAACCCAAGCCAGACCTATGAAGCTCTTGTTTATCCTTGTGCCACTCTTCTTCTGAATCTCCTCAAATCTATGAATAGACAGCTCTGGTCTTCTGTACAATGCTTTAAACTATTTAAGGAACATGAAGGAAGCTAAGTTTCCCATTTACTGCTCCATTGTTTTTCTAAAACACGGGAAATCTGGTTGTCCATATTGTTTGAAAATATTGTTTATTGATACTCGATTTGCCAAATGCTAATAACCACAAGCCTACATGATGGAAGATAAAACTAATACATGAAAGTTAATACTGAGCTCAGTTTAGAAGTTCTGTACTGACGTGACTCTAATCAAGCCCCAAGATCTAGCAGAGGATGCTGCATTCCCATTTGTTTATCCTGTGGTAACTCTTCACCATAAGCCTGCCCTGGAGTTTACCAAATCACACGACACTTTGGTGGTGTTCTGTGGGTTTCTCATCTAAATATTCCCTTGTTACAATTCGTCTTGGGTGACAGATAATCTGATACAATCATAATATACTGTTAAAGCGTAAAGGCAGTCAAAATAGCATTAATCTGTATCAAGTGTGACTGGTGAGAACAGGAATCCTGCCAAGCAGTTGCCCATCGTGAGGTTAAGGAGCTCTACAGTGGCTAATCCTGTTGTCATCTGAATTTACTTTCAAATAGGGTAAAACCCCCAAGCAGTTGCATAATAAGAGGCTTAAGGTCTTGAGCTGAGGAGCAATGTGTGTATTTTGTGCATGCCTTCGTAGCAGAAGCACCTTGGATGTCATTTTGGTGTTAAGAGGATTGTTTTCCTGGGGAAACTGGGTGATGCTCTTCAGCTTGCTCCAGTCAAATCTGAGTGTATGTGTGTGTGCTGACAGCCTACAATGACAATTAAGGATCCCAGACACACTGGCCAGGGCTAGATACCTCAGGGAATGATCCTGGAAATACAGGAGTTGACACTTCTCCTTCTGGGAGCTGGTGCTTCCCAAAGAAAGCCTCAACAGGGGTCTACCTGCACTGAACTCCTTACAGGCTGGAGCTGCCTGATAGCATTTGGCATGCTTGGCAGGATATTTCAAGTATGTTTTCAAGCAAAATAAACATTCAGGACATGCAATTATTCACCTAGCTCTTTTAAACCTCCAGTGATCCTTTCCAACAGGAGGGATGAGCAGTTGGGTACCTGGTTGTTCAGGTATCTTACAAACAGTTGCTGGTGTCCATGTGGCTCTCACCCATGGTGTTGTGATTACAGTTTTTTGGAGATATTTTTCCATAAACATTTAATTTATGTAACCATTTAATATATGCAAATAAAACAAGTAAAAGAACACCAAAGTTCATAAGGGAGGAAGGTAATTGCCTCTGCTAAACTCTTGTTGTAACACAGCAGTGGAAGAAGGTTGAAGCTGGACAGATCTGTCTTATTAGATGTTTGCTGCTTGGTCTGGACTTTTTTTTCCTCAAGATATAAACCAGAGAAATTAGTTGGGGTTCAGCACCAAAAATGGATGTTTATTGGGGTAAGACAGCCTCAGGTTCATTAATGTGCTTTTGTGTTGGGATCTGCTAGGTTGTCACTGTCAATGGGAATCTTCTCCTTGAATTCTACGAGTGCTGTGCTCAGCCATACATGAACAAAGCTCTTGGCTCAGTGCTTGAGTTCACAGGAGACAAAGGAGAGACATTGATATTCAAACAAACCCTGAGCATCATCACCCTCTCCTGGAGGAAAAAGCTTTTTTCACAGGATTCAGGTGAGATATTGCAGTCTTTCAAAAGGATTGATGTGCAATATTTGGCCAAATTCAGGGTACAGAAAAATGTGTTATCCAATGATCACCTCATTTGTCCTGCTGATTTTCATTGCAGATGGCTCCTGGTGCCATCAGGGTGTCCCCACAGGGATCCCACAGAGGGGCTGAAGAAAAACCTGAGTCCAATCTGTGCTGGTGAAGGCAGGGAGTGATGGAGACACCATAGCAAAGAGCCTGTTGAAAATGTTCAGTGACTTTTTCCTTCTTTATTTCCAGAGGCAGATGAGAGCACTGAGCCCTGAGGCTGCTCCTGCACTCCAGCAGCCCATCACAGACCAGAGCCACAGCCGTGGTTTGACTGGCAGCTTTGTGGGTTTGCCAGCCATTTTAAATGTTTGCCAATATTTAAAGCATGCATTGTTGTGGTTTAAACTTGGGAAGGATTTTTAAGGAAATCTTCAGCTGAGGATAAATGCCAAGAAAAGCAGCCTACAGCTGGCCACTCACATATTGTTTCAGTTGCTCTTGCGTGGCTGTTTGCTTTGCAGCAGCACTTCATGGTACAGATCCCAGGTGTGGGACCTGGAGGGCACCTTCATGACATGTAGCAATTTTGAGGGAGTTTCTCCTCCCTCAACTGGACAGGTCAACGTTTCTGCTGCTATGATCAATTTTTGAAGTCAGAAATGGCAATATTTCACTGATAAACCCATGGGTCCAACTCTTCTGTCCCCTCTGCTGGCTGCTGAGCATGTGGGGCCCTCGGCTGGAGCACCGTGGTGGGACCACAACCAGGAGAATGAGCAGGAGCAGCTCGGCTCCAGTGCACGTCCTTGGCTGCTTTTGTCCCCTGTGCCATGGCTATGGGTAGGGGATGGAGGAGGGACAGTGGTATCCCCTGACTGAAAATCCCTTCTCGCTTCCCTTGGGCCTCCCAGCCCTTGAGTCTCTGCTGCAAGGCCAAGTGAGTGTGGATGTCAACACCAAATAGTTCAGGGGACAATGAGACTTTTGAAGTCAACTTTTGCAACCAGCTTTTGCCTCTCTTGGTTGGATTGATCTGTACCTAACTCAAAACGTTCTTATTTTTTCCCCCATCAATTGGGCCATTCAACAACTTCCCATATTCTGGTATCTTAGAATGTAACTAAGCTCACACTTCTGTCTTTCCTCGTGTTCCAAAGTATTTCATGCCCATTTTGCAGAGTTTGTGGGAACTCAGCATCTCTGCCACGAGGGCTGACTTGGACCTCAGGTTTAATATTTGCAAAATTAATGAGAAGTGGGTTGGTTTGTGGGAGGGCTGATGGTTTCACATGGACTGGCAAGGTTGAATATTGGGGGAAGAAAGATAAAACCAAACATCAAAGAACCACCAGACAGACAAAAGAGATGAATTTTCTCAATTTCCTGGGAAAGTTCAGGTTTCCAAGAGACTCCCATTTTAGAGTTGCTGTAGGCTTTTTTTAGAGATCTGGTTATCCACTTCCCAGTTCTGCTACTGCCTTTTCTTGCAGCCTTGGTCAAGATATTTATTATTCTTAAACTAATAGTTGTAGAATCGAGAAATAGGAGGAGGGTTTTTTTTTTTGCTAAATATGCTAAGATTTACATATCTAGTAAGTGTGGAATTTTATTTTTTTTTCAGTCTGTGCAACGAGTATTTCAGGAAAAGGGGATCCTCGAGCAGCAGCACTATCTGAGATTCCTCACTTACTCCAGTTCTGAAGGTTTGGGGCACTTCCCTTCCATTTGTGTCAATCTTTAAATTTGCAAATGGGAGCACGTCTCGCCCCCTCTGAAGACTCTCTCCTTGCTGTGGTGAATCACCAAGGAAGGCTTTGCTGCCCTTTTAGGAATGTGATGGGGACTAAGTCCCCGGGTTTGGGAAGGGGAGGTGGAGCTCTGCACTTCCAGAGCCGATGGTCATTTCGTGATAAAGTGATAATGCTAATAATCCCCAGGTCCTTTTTTTTTGCCTTTGAACTGAACACTTTGCCTGTCTCAGCTGTGGTTGCCTTTTTGAACTGTCAGTTTGGGAGGATTAGGTGCATGTTTAGGCTGGGTGAACTCATGAATGAAAATATTTTCCTTGGCAGTTTTTAAAATGCTTCCCCCCTTTAAGAGCTGAACCCTTTGGCAACAATCTGCTTTTTGCCCAGATTACCACTGTCATTTTGGGAGGTCTTTTCCCGCAGAACAAACAATGGAATTTTAATAACGCAGTGAAATAGATTCAGGACTGCTTTATTTATATTTTCTTTATTTATGCTTGAATACTTCGTATGCAGCTCCAGCAAAGACAAATTTAAGCTTTGTATTACTTCAAAATGATGAATTAAGCTCTGGGAGATTTACTTCCCCAGAGAAGGATATTTTGATTCACTGCTTTGAAAATGTCTCATAAAACCAATAAATATCACAGAAATTGAAAATAAAAAAAAACCTCAGAAAAAATTGCAGATGCAAAGTAGACCAGACACAGAGCTGCTCTTTCTGCAGGGTCTGCCTTGTGTCTGCATCACAGCTCCCTGCTTTAGTGAAGGTTTGACTCAAATGCAACATTACCGTGAAGTTGAGTTAATTTTGAGCATTTATTTTGTGTGAAGCCCTGCACTGCAGTGCTCAACACCTTCTTTGACTGCCTGAGCAAACTGGCACTGGTTAAGCTCCCAATGCCATCGTCTGAAGGACTCTGCTTGCAGAGCATCCCTCAGAATTATCTAACTTTGTCTAAGGGCAAAGAAATCACACTGACATGCAAAGTGAATTGGGGATCATCTGAAGTGAAGCATAAAATAGTACCTGTAAAGGCAATGAGCTGAGTAACTACTGCCAAACTGAAATAAAGTAGCTTGTGCCTCATACAAATTCTTCTCAGAAACCCTGTCAGGTTTTAAAATCAGCTGTTTCTGATCAGGATTACATTGATTGCAGTGGTAAATATTATTCTGCTTTATGAATAATCCCTTAAGGTGGCTATATGTTGTGTTTTCTCCTCAAGAGAACTCTGTAATTTTATTTTCCTTGTACATCTTCATTCCGGTGTACCATCCTTCCAGCTTCCCAAGCCTGAGCAAGGAGATGAGGAATGAAAATATTCCCGCACAACAAATCTGTTCCAGGCCTTTCAGTGTCAAATAGCTCTGTGTCAGATAAGCCATTGATGCTCTGCTGTATTCAATTAGAGAGATGGCACATGGTACAGATGGAAATGAACCAGTGCTTTCAGTCTGGGGATCATGAGAGACAGAAGGGTGCTGGAAGGAAGGGTTGTACTATGGGAGCTGTGGAAAAAGAGAAGGAATTAGGCTATTTTCAAGGATGCACTGGGTATTATTCGTGCCTTATTGTTCTTTTTTTAGCTTCTTTTTTTATCCTGCTTCACTGAAATCACTTAAGTAATTTTAGTGCATACAAAACACACTCACAGCTCATTGCTGCAGCCTGGCAGGAATCTGAAAAAGTCAGGGAGCAGAACTGGAGCAAAACAGGCCACTGAGACTCCCTTTGCTGAACACAACTGGGATTTTTCAGTTCAGACCTTGTCAGCACTTGGTGGCATTGGTCAGAAACTGGAGTGGTGTAGATGCTGGCTCTCTCTCGAGATGTGAGGCCTGCTGTTTGCTTCCCTGCACTGATCAAAGGATTCCTAGGAAGCCCATTAGTGCTCCTCCAGTCCTACATCGACTGAGCTGACAATTTCAGGAGGAAACATCAGCTAAACCCTGCGAGAATTTCATTTGGCTGCAGCCAGAGCAACAGCAAAGGGGTTCAGCCATCTCACAGAGATACTTTAATTTCAGAGCTACTGTAAAACAGCTTCTGCCAAGGATATTGCAGCTGTTTTTCCATTTCCCTCCCCTTGTAAAATCAAGGGTGAAGAAGCTGCAGGGACATGGCTTGCATCCAGGAATGTGATAAAGATGCAAAGAAAAGCAATGATTCACAGGAGAATGAACCTCTTTGGCCACTTTGCTGTAGCTCTGCCTACCTGGATCAAAGCTGGTGCTGCACCTGCATTGCATGGTTGTAGAAGATGCTCTTCTCATGGATCTAGGGGAGGTGGTTACTGCTTATCACACAGTCTGTTAAAGCAGAGCAGCAGTTTGTAGATAAGGAAAAAATGCTGCTGGTCAGTTGGGAAATTTTGGTCAATATTTGACCACCTTCCTCAGGGGAAGGAACTTGTCTTTACACCTTGGAGCCCAGAGCAGTGGGAGCTGGTGGTGGAGCTTGCAGGAAGGAAAAGAGCTTCTCTGCTGTCCAAAGAGGCTGCTCCATTTCTGTTTTCACATCAAACAGCAGTTTGGGGCAGAGTGTGGAGGCAGCATTCTGTTCTGTTTTGGGAAGAGAGAAGAAGGCATCTGAAAGGTGTGAGAAGAGTCAGCTCTGCTGTTCTCATGGATTCAGGCATTGCTTTTTTTCTCTTTTACAATGGGAAGAAATATAATTGGCAAAGTATGCACCAAACAAGTGCTGCAGTTAGGGTGGTGAGTGGCTACAAAAGCAAAACATACAAGAAACCAGAAACTGAAGTCTTTGGACCTCAAACTCCAGGGCACAGCTGGGCAGCTGTCTGCTTCCAAACCAGACGGGGTGTTTGACCTCCTGCTGGAGCAGTGGCAGCCGCAGCTTGTGTTCTGCTGTATCGTGGGGCTGTCAGGGATGGGCCAGACAACAGCACAGGGCAGTACAGACAACTCCAACTTCAATGGCCAAAGCTGGTGCTGAGCACTTCAGGCTCTTCCTGACAAAGGTGGTGACCACCTGCAGCAGCATTGGGAAGGCTGGTGAATGGCTTGGGATGGGGATGGGCACAGGATCTGAGAGCAAAGGAGAGAAACAGGGATGTGCAGAAACAAATGCACATCTGAAATCAGCTGCCCTCAATCTAACCAGAAAAGCCAGACAAACAAGCCTGCTAAAGTATCCCATGTCTTAAACTGTGCCAAAGATGTTCTTACCATTGTCGTGACCCACTTTTATTTAGATTAATCTTTCACTGAGCACTTATGCATTTAAAACAAGAGCAAATCATATTTTAAAAGGCCTCCGTATCAGCAGAGCATCCAAGAACCAAGTCAGAACTTGTGTTCACTGGTGTTCGTGCTGGAACATAGAGACAGATAGAATGGGTAGAGAATCCTGCCATATCTGCTCATATCAGTTTCCTATATTGTCATATTGAGTAAAAAAACGAAAAGGGAAGTGCACAAGGCATTGAGTAAAGTGCCTGAATAATAAGCTGTAAAGTCCTGAGCAAGAAGAACAGCAAAGAAGCTGAGAGGGACAGTTTAGAAGTTCCGCTGTTGTTGTAGGTCCTGGGGCTCTAAACCCTAGAACAATTTACCCCATGGGCTTATGGGAGTCAATGATTCTGCATCTGAAAGTAGAGTTCATAAAGTGCCTGATGGCTGCAGATCTCTTGATTTCAATGGAGCAGTGAATTGAAGCCTGCCTATCATTTATTTCATGGAGAACTTGAGTATTTCTTACCTTAATGATAGATGTCCAAAATTACAATTTGGTAAAATCAACATGCCTCCATGCTAACAAGGAAGAGGAAGGTGTGTTGCCACAACTAAACTCCCCTCTTGGTCACCTGCCATGTGTTTCCATCACCAAAATCACTTCCAGAACTGAGGACTGGCTAGGAAAAGGAGTGGAAACAAAGCTGGAGGCGTAGGCAGGGCTCAGCTGGCACATCTGTGATTCACCTTATCTGTGGTTATACCCAAAAGAGCTGGACAACTTCAAGAGAAACTGAGAACACTTAAATAAAACAGAAAGTGAAGTTTTGAGTTTATTCAACCATCCATCTTTTAATTTTATCAGACAGTCCAGTAATTTTAATTAGTCAAGTCAATAGCTTTCATTTGGGTAATGGTTTGATTTTTTGATTTCTGGTAAGTGAGGCCAATGAAAGCACTTTATTTTTTAGCTGATACAAAATGTGAAGTTGGTGCTTTGTTTCCCTTCCAGAGTGCTGTAGCTACCTTCCATGGATTCTCAGATATCAGAGTTTAATCAATATTAAATCATCCTCACAGTCTAAGTATTTGCTTATGTGCTTTGAATTGTTGCTTGCATCAAGAACAGCAGCGATGCCCCTAATCTGTTTCACTGGGCTCCCCCAGACTCTAATTATGTCATTTAGAGAAGGACATTTCCTGGCAGCAGTTCCTCAACTCATTGCAACAGCCACTCTTGGAATATGGACAGAACAAGGCTGTAATAGCTTGCACATGTAGACGATGGCTGCAGGGACGATGACCTTCATTTGGGAGTGAGCACAAGTCTGGTTTGTTTAGCATTTCCAAATGATGGAACCAGCAGAAGTAACACTGCATGCCAGGCTCCAGTATTTACCTGTCTAGTGTTATGCTCAGATATATCATTACCTTATGTCAGAAGTTATGACCAGCTCCAGCAAAGAAATGCTCCGTAACTACCCAAAAATGCTGGATATGGGATCCCTCAAGTGCATGAACTTGTGCAGCAGCAAATAGTTTCTTCAGAGGTGTGAGTTTAGCAATTAACTGTGGGTATTGCTGATATTAATGTAATTAATATGCTCAAATGCATGGACTTTCTGTACCTCAGCTTGATTCTTGTGGAGTTAGAGCAAAGGATGAGGATTTTGGCTTACACAAGAGCTTGGGACCATGCAGTGGCCGAAGGTACACATGTGCACTAGAAGAATGGATCATTTTTGGGTATGCTTGTTTTCGTTAATTTAATTCTCAAGAAAGTTGTTCCCTGCCTGAAAAATTTGGCTTATGAGGACTAAAACCATGGCCACCCATGAAGAGGGTTTGAATAAAACCATTGCTAACCTGAGTGCACTGCATGCATCACCCATCAATTTACAGACCGAGTGGCATCATACTGCTGTGTGAAGTCCAAGGGACCATTTTATATGGTTAATTTTTAATATTATGTATTTTTTTCCTCCACATTTATCTGCCTTTCATTCTGGTGTATTTGTACAGCAGTATCCTTCTGCTGGAAAATATGGAGCTCACAAGTGCCATAACAGAAAAAAATATACACCAAATATTAAGCTTATTCTTCCTCCTTTCTGCAGTTCACCTGAAAAGCTATAATCTATTAAAAAAAAGAATCATAATTTTTCAGTCCCAATAAATAAAGTCAATAGAGACTTTCATGGCTGCCTACCGAGTACAAACACTGAACATCTTTCAAGATAGAAGGCTTCTAGGTGCTGCCACAGTCAGTATTTCAAAAGGTGCCAGGTCAAGCAGTTTCCTGCACTGATAATGCCCACAGTGCCATCAGTTTCTAAAATCCAGATATTTCTTATACTAGTCCCTGTATTAGGTCTTTTTTTTATGACTACAGGTTTCAAGATTAAAAAAACTGATCAGAATTACAGGTGATGGATGGCTCCAGTCTAGTCCTTGCTGCAGTTGCAGCTATGGCCGTGCTGGCTGTTTTGGCTAAGGAGAGATGACATAAAACTTCCTGACAATCAGGATCCCTGTTAGCAGGGAAACCAAGGAAAAAAGAAGAAAAGAAAGATGTGGGGAAAAAAAAAAAAAATACCCCGCAAAAAAGAGCCCCTGTTAAGAGGAAAACAAAAAAAAAAAAAAAAAAAAAAAAAAGGGGGAAAAAAAAAAAAAAAAAAAAAAAAAGGCAGACAGATAATGATAATATAAAAATAAAGGATAATTTTCGGAGATGTGTCATCCCTTTGACCTTTGTTTGTCTTTGATGCATCAAATGTGGCCACAAATTATTGATAAAATTGTGTGAGGCCGGAACCTCCACCAACAGCTTCCCTGGGATCCATGCCTAGGTATTGCTACTCTTCCTGTTATTGTTTATTAAATAAATAACCTTGTTAGCATGGGTTGTAAAACTGTGATAAGGTCCTTCTAATAAGCAAAACATCAGAGGCAAAGATTTATGTTAAATGTAACAGAGACAATGAGAACTAAAGTTGACATTGTTTGTGCGCTGACAAAAAAAATTCTCATCTGTTTTACATTCACATATGGAACATATTCCCAGGGGAGAGCAAGCAACATATTTTTAGGACACAATTTCATCTTAGGAAATCAATGTACAGGCTATTAAAACTCCATTTTTTCCATGAATGATAAGTGTAATTACATCTCTCTTGCAATAAAACCTTGTGCTTATTAAATGTAAATATTTAACAATGATTAAAATACATTTGAAGGAAATTTTATAGCTTTACTTTATATGTTCCCATCTGGGTTGCCTTTCCTAAACCGCTATACATTTTGGAGAGTTATTAAATTATTATTTTGAGAAGGACTAACACTCTGCGTGTCCCTTGCTTCAATTTGAATTTCATGCACTTCAGAATTTATTGAAGCCTGGTGAATTTGAGATTCAATCAATGCACTATTGTATTTGCAGAGCTGCATTGAGGGGAGAAGTTCCTTCATGGGGTAGGAAATGCCACACTGGCACGTCTTTTGTGCACTCAGTTTTGATGGCCAGCTAAAGTTTCCTGACTCCACATGCTGCAGCTCTCATTTGTTTCCAAAGGAAGCAAGTTGGTTCCTTCAGCCGGTTTCTTTAGTTTTGTGTACGACCCTTCTGAGGCAGTTTTAAAAGTAAGCATTAATAAACAGCCCAATCTTATAAATTGCAGGTCTGGATAAGGAGCATTGTGGGTGCAAGATGCTGACCCTGGGCACAATTCAGGGCTGTACAAGCAGGATTAACCCTTCACAGAACAACCTCATAGGATTACTCCAGAAAGGAATTCATGGGTAACCAAGGGTTTATCAGATCCAAAAAAATAAACCCTGCCTATAACCAAAATCTCCCCTCTGGAAGGTCCTTTAGAATGCCTAGGGAAGTGTTCCCACACAGATTTTAAGAGAGTTGGAGTCAGTTTTCTATAAAATCCTGCAGCTGATTTAAAAATTGCATTGCAGGGATATAACCTATTATGCTGCTACGGAACAGCTTGAATACTTCCAGAAAGGACATCACTCTCTGTTAAATTTTTATAAGTTCTTGATATAATTTGTGCTCAGATCTGCTGATTTCGCCTCTATTTGCTTTTAAAGGGTTGCACTCCCGCAGCAATCCCTAATTCCCTGTTATTGTTGCTTTTTGAAAGAAAATTGTGCCGAGTTCAGCTTCATACCCAAGGTAATTCCAAAAGGCTGAAGTTAATTTTTAATTTAACTACTATTTTCAGTCAATATCCAGCAATATCACCAAAGCCAGTTACTTACTTGAGAGAGTGCTAACAGGATCAGGCCACTGAGAGCTCATTAAAGCTCCTGATATGCAAAGAGTCAGGAGCTCAAACCACTGCAGAGTTTCTTGGACTCACGTGGCGCCCCTGACAGCAAAAAACAGGCTGAAAAATCCACTACTGCTATAATAATAATATTAAAAAAGTTAAAAATAAACAGAAAGAAAAACTCAGTATTTTTGTCCAACATGTTAAAAAAAAATGAATTACTCCAAATTTCTCATCTAGGTGCAAACCAGCTTCTGAAAAACCTGGCCAAGGTGCACATTTAAAACACCTCTAGGTTTTACGCCCTCCTCCTTTCAGATTGTTAAACACCCTCAGCAAGTCTGAGATGCTGCGGGAGACAAAGACTCAATGTGTGTGTGTGGCTTTTCAAACAGTTTTCTCTGAGGAGGAAAATTTCTCTTTAAACAAATCTCCCTCCTCTCTTGAAACTGGTACTTAAAAAAACCTAAACCCAAGGAAGCAACTATTTATTTCTGAAATAACACACAGGACACCATTGTACAGCAGTACAAGTTACACCCGATGAAAAGAAAATTAATTTAAAACACTGATTTTCCACAAGATAAACCTTTGGGAAACAAATGTTTCTCTTAGAGAAAAATAAATAGTAGTAAAACAAAAGGGCTTGGGAGTGTGGACATCTTTAATTGCTTGTTTAATTAAACCACTCAACTAAATATTAATTTATGATTTTTAAAATTTCTTTTTGTGGNCATAAGCTTTAACTTAACACCTGCTAAATATATCACAATTTCTCAAATGATATCAGATACTTGTGGAAAATTCTGTGTGCTTTGATAACCAGCCCTGTCTGTGTATTTTACCTCCACAGGTAATTTCACTGAAGTCATTGTGTTAGCTTCTCAGGGGAAGTTAAAATAATAGACTATAATTTTGATCTTGGGCACATGGTTTTATTATTTGCAATCTCCATCACTTTTAACTGCTCAACACACACTCTTAAAATGCAATGTCCACTAACAAATCTAGTTTTCCTTTAGAATTTTTTTTTTTTTTTTTTTTTTTTTTTTTTTTTTTTAAAAAAAAATTTTTTTTTTTTTTTTTTTTTTATTTTTTTTTTTCCCCCTTTTTAAAAACACATTTTGGGGGGGTTTTTATT
>VYZR01028699.1:47211-62298 GCA_013400675.1 Oxylabes madagascariensis
ACTGATTTTCCACAAGATAAACCTTTGGGAAACAAATGTTTCTCTTAGAGAAAAATAAATAGTAGTAAAACAAAAGGGCTTGGGAGTGTGGACATCTTTAATTGCTTGTTTAATTAAACCACTCAACTAAATATTAATTTATGATTTTTAAAATTTCTTTTTGTGGAAAAAATACTGGTTAAAGTTAGAATGTATGTTTGTTGGGTTTAACTACAGACCTGTATTTTTCTACAGAGCAAACAGCATCTCTTGCAGACAATAACAAAAGAATATCACGGATAACCTCTCCCAGGGACTTTTGTAGTCTGTAATGCAAGACAAATATTTGTGTATTTTTGGCTGGTCCTGATGTCTTTGAAGTCAATGGGACATGAACCTCAATGGGAGCACAACCATGCCCTTGCTGATGCAGATGTGATGGGATAATTCAAGGCAATCAGTTTTCCAGCATTTCTGAGCAATATTTACACCATAATTAANAGCTTTGTTTTATATTTTTGATTCAATATTCCTCTCTACCCTCTTATAAGCCAGACTTGTGGAGGTGTTTTAACTTTTGAGTACAAAGTAAAAACATGCATATATTCTGCATGTGTATATTGAGTATAAAAAAATGAGGCTGTTTTCACAAGCATTAAGAAGGGAAAAATCATTGCCTTCACTTTTGTCCTTTGTTCCCACAAATTCTTGCATTGAGAATTGCAATACAATGTTCTGACTTTAACCTCTATGCTTCAGTCCGACTGAAACTGTTTTCATCTGTTTAATTTAAGTACTCAAAAAAATTATAAAACAAAAATTAAATCTCATCCTACCAGAGTTACCATGTACTTTCAGCGTGGCTGGGAATTGCAGTTTTTAAAAATTCTATACTGGCAGATTTGGTACCGAGAATATTACGGAGGACAGCAACTGCCTGTAGGGAAAAAGAACCTGACCCGAGCCGTCTAACATCATACCTATTTTTTCCTGAATGCTGCATTTTCTGGACATTAGGTAAACACAGAGCTGATCCAAAGTACATCACTGAAACAGTTTTGTGCTGTGCTGATGTGCACCCAAATGTGAGGCTGGGGAGAAGCACACCGTGCTTCAAGGTGTAAGGGCTGAAACTCTGCATCCATATTTTCTTATTTCATCCTGTACAGGTAAATGGGTCTGATTTAGGTGCAAAATTTGCTGAAGATAAAGCTAACTTGTATTCCCTGTGCTGCTTTCTGTGAGGGGGTCAAATTTGTGATTGTGAATACAAGATTCAGAACAGAATTAGCATTTTGTCCAATAAATCACTTGAAACCAAAACACTCCCATGCCCACCCTGTTTGCGGTGGGTGACAGCAAAGGTGAGGACACTAAAGCAGATTTATCAACAAATGAAGAAATCCCACTGAGCTATTAACCTCCTCCTTCTAATGAATTATTTCATCACTTCACCGTCTACCTGTTTCTCTGCATTTCTCTGCGAGTGAGCAATACGACTTTCCTCCAGCAGAGACCCTGATGTTCGGTGTTTCTGCAATGTGTTTTTATAAACCAGTTCCCTCTGCAAAAGCCACAGCCTGCAATATCTGCAGCAAGGCTTGGGGAAGGAATCTAGCTCAGGCTGTGATCCCTGGGTCTGTAATGTCAGCCCATACCCCTTTTTGTGAAGGTTTTTCTGCCTCTCACTCAGCAGCTGCCAGCGCGGTGCAGCACTTCAGGGAATACATTGAGCACTGACATCGAATCAGTCTCTTGACTCAACTGGTTACTTAAAAAACAGGGAATGCCTTTAAATGCATGGAAATTTCTCACTTCTCGATGGGAAAACATTAAAAGACCGATGCTTTAATCTTGCTGTATAGCCCCAAGTCCAGGGCTTAAAGCTGAAAGCTTGCATTTCCAGCTCCCGCTCTTTTTGCAGAGATTCCTGACAGGACATAATATAGCTCACAGCAGTATTAATCCCCTCTAGAGCTGCTCTAAATAGTGACACCTCCTCCTACCACCCAGGCTTGGCGGGCCCAAGGCTTGGGACAGGTGGAGATGAGGCAGCCCTTGCTCCTCAGAGCGAGCAGAGCCCCTAATTGCTCACATTTATTGCTGTTAGAAAATCTGGGAGAGGGCCTAGCCCAGGTCTTTCCTGTGTTTCGCTGCAAGACAAGGCCACCGATTTCAGCGGCCGCAGGATCAGCCCTGAGTTTTGCTGTCGAATCCAAAGGAGCTCCATGCCTGGGAAGGGAGATTCAGGAATCCAGATTTATACTGCTGCAATTAACTGCAAAATTCGGCCCTAAAAATCCCACTGATGTAAACAGCAGGGCTGCAGGTCAACACCAAGAACACAGCCCGGGATTAACGGCAGCTCACTACTGAAGCAATTATCTTCTGGCAAAGCCAAAAATCTCCCTTGTTGAGCAACTGTGGGGCTCTTGGTACTCTCCCTTACACCTGTAAAATGCCAGGTAAGGCCACCAAAACAGAGGAGCTATTTTTCTAGAGTTTCACTGAGAGAGTGACTAAGTGAGCCGTGTGTTCTTAGTATTGTAAAATAAATCTTACCAGCCTCTGAAGAGGAGTCACGGAGTGGAGAGGCTGGACCTGATGTTTGTCAAGAGAATTAACAAGCCTGGCAATAAAACCCTAGGTAATGATGGCTCTGAAGGGTTACATTTGCTTTTGAATTTACTTTTATAAAAGCATGAAATTTTATGTAGGAACAAGATCTATAACCACCTATTTAAAAGTAAGGGGTTTTAGTACTCACAGAATGATGGACTCGATTCTGTACTGCTATTGCAGTAGGGGTGTAGGATCAGAACTCATTGAGTAATACAATAGCAGTTCTTTCTCAAGCTTTGTCTTTGGTAAGCATAAAACATGATTTTCTCGAGTCAGTTGGTTTTATTATTATTATTATTATTATTATTATTATTATTATTATTATATTTTTTTAATGCCAGTCTTCCTTTACAAGACTTATTCGTAGCATTTACTGTTGGAAATTTAAGCTGGTTTGGTTTCTTTGTGCAAATACGATTTCAGAAATTTTCTTTGCCTTCCCCCCCTCAGTGTTTGCATCCAATTCCATGACAGTGTCAGTCAGTAAGGGGACTGAGTACAGCAGAGACACGTCTACAAATTACCTTGTTGTAAACGTGAATGTTTTTGTGGAGTTTGCTCAACTTTAGAACATCCAGCTTAGCCCTCAGACTCTGCACAGGGAAATGAGGCATTTCTTCAAATACCTCTCACCTCTTTGCACTCTGCTTTGTGCCATAGTTTTAAGAAAAGCTCAGATTTACCACCGTATCCAGGCAAAACTCCTCTTCGCAGAGATACAGGATTTACCCGAGTAAACCTGGAAATATCGAGGATAACAGGCTTCTTTTTTTTTTCAAATCCATAACGAAAAGTGCAGTTAATAATGCAGGATAAACCTCCAAATTAACTTAAATCAGGGCAGGATTCGGAGGGAATAGGGGAATTCCTGATCTCCTCAGGCAAAGCCCGGCTTTCCTGAGCATTGCACGTAAAGGAACTGACGGGATCAATGCTAATTTTTTGAACTTTTCCCTCCCCGCAGGTCCCAGCTGGGTGGCGGCGCGGGGCGGGATGCGCTCCCCGGCGCTCCGTGCTCCCGTCCCCGCCGGCCCCGCTCCATCCCGGCCGCGCTGCCGCCTGCCGGCCCCGGAGCTGCAGGGCTGCGGCTGCTCTTCCACCCAGCAGCCCCGAAAACCCCTTCTAAAATTATTTTTTCCTTCCCTATGTTTCCTCCCACCCCCCCATATTTTTTTTTCCCCAGTTGTCGGAAGCCGATGGGATTCTTCCTGCAAGCCCGTCCTTCCTTGTGAAGGAGGAACTGCACGCACGGCTCCCGTGCTATTTAAATCAACATGGAATATACCAGCACGTTTATGTCAAACATACCAGTGCAATATTCTTGTTACTATAGGAGCAAAATAAATGTAAATATTTAGGTGGATTCACTCCAAGTGGAAGGGGCAGCTCTGGAAACACACGGTGCCGTGAGCCAGGACATGCTTTAGCACACATGGAAGCCCCCGGTAGGTGAGCTTCCCCCCAGATTTCACATAATCCATGCAAATGCCAAGCTCTGCAGTGCTCAATGCACACCGAAGTGTCGGTGGGACTGATGTCTGACTGCTTAGGGGAATAATCCCACCAAAGCCCCGTAATAAATGTTTCCAGGATCAGCCTGGAATGATTTGAGAGAAAGTTTCCCTGGTTTCTTTTGTTTCTTTTCAGTCTCCAAATGACAGATGACATGTAAAAGTCAGTCCCTAAAAATCCCATGCTTTACAGACAGACAACAACCATAAAATTGTCCCTTCCCTACAGAGCTTTGCTTTTTATTCAAGGCCTGATTCCATATTTATGATGGTTGTGGAGAAGTTGTAGGAGGGCTGAAGGAGTGTTTCGTTTAACATTACTGTGCAAAAACCCAGGGTTTTGGAATTGCAGCTTACCTGATAAGTATTATAAGACAGAAAAGGACAATTTAATTCAGGAAAATTGCAACAAAACAAAACCCCTAAATCTGTATCAGTTATAAAAGAAACATAGGTTTATAGAAGAGGGCTGGATTTATGTCCCAGCTCCAATGGATATCAACACTAGAAAGTACTCTAGGTGGTATCAAACATAATTTAAATGTCTCTTTCTTCCCTGTCTTTATTTTTAAATGGAAGATAAATTGGTTTAAGTAATTTAGAGCACAGAGTTTCTGGTCTGACGTGAGTGTGACTAGTTGTCTCTGTGCCGTAGTTTATGCATTGTTCTGGAGAAAAGTAACAAAGATTGGCTACCCACCAATAATTGTTTGAGAAAACTAGATATGTTCTGCAGATTTTGGCTATGCCGTTGTTCCTTGTATAAGCAAAATGGGTTGTTTTTCAAACACTGCATTCATCTGAACCAAGCCTACAGAGGGTATTTGTACTAATCCAGCAAATTCTGCCCTCCACAACATCCGCACAAAGGCCACGGCCAAGTCTGCACCAAACAGTGCAAACTTTCCCACTTTGGAATTGTGGACGAGGGAAGTTTTGGTCAGTGGGGATGTACACCAGTATGAGTTGAAATCCTAATCTTTCCCCCCACCAAAGTTTCCCATTAGGGAACAGAAAGGAAACCTTATAAAACCCCCGGCGGCACATACCATCGCTGAGCCCTCAGGTCCAAAACCCTCTGCAAATCCCTCCAGCCTTCCTGAGTGAGCCATGCCATGCACTTTCCCACCTATGGTCCCCCTTTTTTCATGGGAAGGGGATTCCCACATGGGATGAGTGTCCTCCGGCACCCACAGCAATCATTGCCACCGTGGCTGATGCACTGGCACGACCCAAAACTGCCCAGAGCCAGCTTCAGAGAGAAGCCCAACAATGGTGCACTGTATTTAACGCTGTGTGCTGTGGGAAATGGAGAGGAGACAAACGGACTTTATTTTACAACATAAAGAATGTTACACCCTTTGGTAATACGTAACTAATAACTTAAACCCATTAAAAACTGTGATCTCTACTCTGCCACTCACGAATGGAGCCAAAGCTGTAAAAATTCATGAAGGAATCAGTAGCAGGCTGGCTGGGGTTACAAAATCTACAAAAACTGCTAGAAGTCACAGTTTTCTCCATGAAAGGCATGGCCATAACAAATATCCCACACAGCTCGCTTTCTAATCCATTCCCAGGAAGCTGCATTGTGTGAGGCTGAGCGGATCTTAACATCCAGCAAGGTCAGAGGCAGCGAGGGGCAGAGAGGAGGGTGTGGGGGGCCACACGGATGTGTGGTCCCACTGGTGTGGGCTGCCAGGGCAGGAGGGAACCCCAAAACACCCCCAACACTCTAGACCTGGGTTTGCCCCATGCTGGGTGTCACAGGGCTCATAGTTGACTGATCACACTGGGAAACAAAAGCTGTACCTGGAAGAAAAGGACTCCTTTTCATTTCTGTTCCCCACGTCAGGCAAAAATTAATGACTAAATGCACCTTTCTCTGATGTTGTCCATCATGCAAATACTGGTGGGCAGGAGTCAATATGAACTTTAAACACACCTGACACAGGTGGCTCTTGCCTTTCAATGTTAAATGGCCACTGGCCAACAATTCATGGCGCAGCATAAAGGAATCCTTGTGGCAAGCAGCTTTCCCTCTGTATATATTTGTTATTCCAGAATGAAGCTATTCATCGGGGCTGAGATGAAACTGCCCAGGTGAACAACTTCCTGAAACCCAGTGCTCCTGCAGGAGTGCAACCAAAATCAACTGCATGATGAATGTGGTGTGTGAGCTTGAATATCTGGGAGCAGGCACAGGAACTGGAGATGATGGAGGGCAGGATGCAGCTGGCAGAAGATGTCCAGTTGTCCAAGACTCTGCTGCTCCAGCATCCTTGTCATGGTATCTCTCCTGGGCACTGGTCATGCTGAATTGTTGCACTGGGGATTTTTATACAGTCAGTGGATCTTTTCCTTGTCCTCTGGGTCACATCCTTCTGCCAATAGACCAATACTGACACAGCATGGATGGAAAAAAAGATCAGTGAATGGTGTTATGTTTTCTCATTTTAGCAGTCAGCCTGTGGATTTTTCAAAGAACAGTGATCTGAAATAAAACTCAGGCTCCTCTCAGAAGTGTTCAATGGCACTGCCCTCTTCCTACAAAGCAGTTGCAGTGTATGTCCAGGAAAACAGACATAACCCCACATCAGTTGTACTTCATCATTCTGCAATTTCAGTGCAAGCCTGTGCATAAATTCTTTTGTCTTTTGGATGAAGCATATCCTATTCTAATATCATTTAATCAAAGTAAAAAATAGATTGCACTGTATCCAAAAAAGATATACAGACTAAATATTTTGGTGTGTAGTCACCAAAGTAACTGTAAAGAGGATTTTGTAAGCAGTTTGGGAAGTTTTCTTTTGGCTTATGCATACAGAAATCTTTCCGTATTATCAGAGTTGGGATTAATTTATCACCAAGCCCAGGAACTGTTCCCAATTGGAATTAGCCACACTAATGTCTGGAGCTGACAAGCACAGCTGCAGCAAGCTTGCTCATGTTTATTATTGTAGTTTTTCTTGTCTTTTAACAGTTTGTACACTAATGGAAGAGAGCAGGAGCTGAAACTGCTCATCTCTATCATTGCAATGAGTTTCTTAAGACAGTAAAGCACCTTAAGGGCTGGTTTTAAGCTGCTGATGGGATCAGTAGTAGGCACAGAAAATAGCTGCATGCTCTTAAGTGTTTTCTGGCTGTTTTTTTTAGAAAACATCTGAAAGCTGAGTACAGAAGATTGCATTTAATCTCATCTTTCTGTGTTGCTTGATTTCTATTTTAAAGACTGTTCTAGAAAACAGTGCTCGGTAGCAAAGGACCAGATATAAGTCTTTGCTGAAGGGGCAGCACAAAAAAAAAAAAGGGAAGAGAAACAAGAAAAAATGAATTTAGCTGCTATACCTAGATTTCAAAAGTGGTGATAGCAGAAATAGGGTATCAAGCAAGGCAGCTGGCAGAGATGGAATATTTTGGCACCAAACATTTTCTTTTCCTTGATGCTCATGCAGGATACAAGTCATTCTGTCTCTGAAAAGAAAATGTACTGACAGCATGAAAATCTAATCTATTCAATAAGAAATCTTATAGATCAAACTGACAGGTTATCAACTGGTATGTATTAAAACTTCTATGCATTGTGCATGGTATAATCTACAGCTCAGGGATTATTCTAGGGCTCTACCATGGCTGTGGGCAAGTCTCTGCACTGGGACTGTGGCCACACCAATTCTTTAGGGTTTTCTGTGGTTTTGGGCTTGTGGCCTATTTTTTTATCCCATGGAAGCATAAGAGAAGGGCAAGAAAGCAGGTCTGACATCTGTCTCACCTGCCATGGGAGCTGGGTGAGAGCCAGGAGACGCATCTGGCCCGGGACGTGGAAGCAATTCCAGGTCTTGTATTGTAGGCATCATAATAGGACAGTAATGCATTTCTATCCCCAGGTTCATTCTGAGCATCATGTGTACACTAATTTAGCTGGAATATGACCAGATTATCTGTTCGTTTATACAAGAAAAGAGCCAGAGGCAGAGCAGCCGAGGAACCGGCAGTGCTGGTGACTGCCAGATGTCGCAGATCTTGTGAGATCCTCACTTGGCTGAGAGCCTTGTCCTTCCTGGTCGGAGCAGACACCTCTCAGACACAGCTGCAGGACCTGCCTGCTCCCCACTCCCCCTCATGGCCCTGTCCTCTGCAGGTTTTGGGGAACAGAAGTGGTGGGGAGGGTTGGAGAAGGAAAAGGGAATGAATTGAAGAGGGACGGACGAAGGGGGTGAGTAATGGGGACTTCTCCTGGTACTTGCATCCCGCGGATGCTCATTGTGACCCCAGGGGTGTTTATCCTCTCCTCCCTGTCTGGGTTTCTAATAGAGGAAGGACCTGTTGTGACAGCCTGGCAATCTGGCTTTGAATTGCTGCTGCTCCCCCAGGTGGGAAAAGCCAGAATTAACTCAGGATCAGCAGGCAGAGGTAGGGAAGGCAATTCCCCAGCAGCCAAGAACTGAGCAAACACTTCCGCATCAGGTCCTTCGGAAAAATCCATCTCAGAGGCTCTGTGTGTGTGTGTCTGTGTGTGTCTGTGTGTATGTCTGTGTGTGTAAACTGGTGATTCGGGCTGTGCTAAATGTGCTCCCCATTTCCCACCATGTAGAGCTGTATGTTCTCTTGCATGCCCCAGGTCATCCCTCCCGGGCTTTGGGATACTCCAGGATATTGGCACTGATCTCAAGAAGCCCTGTACCTGTGGCTCAGCAAAGAGTGAAGGCAGTGTCTTTGTATTTACAGTGACAGAAGAAGGAATGGGGGAAGGTGTTGGTTCAGAGAGACAACCAGCTGGGAGGAGAGCAGCTGTTAAAATTTCTTTCATTCGATGTTTTTGCAGGAAAGCTGTGAGGGAAGAGGCAGGAAATACTCTGGCTGAGCAATGAGAAGGAAAGTGATTAAATGAGACTGCTCATTAGGGACACTGGGAAGGGAATGAATTGCCTTTTCAGTTTTGCATCTTTTCTCCCACCTGTCACTCTTGCACTGCCTCTCTGACAGGTCACACAGGTGTATCAGGACGTTCACATGGACACAGACGTGCACCCTCCAGCCCTGGGTGGCTGCAGGATTCAGGCAGCTGCTCTGTGCTCAGACAGGTGAATGTGCTGTGCCCACGGGGCCCTGGGATCTGCTGCTTTGGCTTTTCTTGCTTGTCAGTGCCCAAAGCAAAGATCAAGCAGAGGAACAAACGAGCTGAGGGGTTTGGGATCTTGCATTCCTGCTGACAAGCATCGCTAAGCCTTGGAGTGAACTTGAGCAGCATCCCCTGTGCTTTACTGGGAGCAAGGGAGCACCTTGGGCTGCCTTTTCCTCTGTGTCTGTGGGAGGGCAGCTGTTGGGACGGCATCCTGTGCAGGGACAGGAGCTGGGCTATGTGGGGAATGGGGCACTTGAGTGCCTACATGTTCCACCCTTGGGAGATGATATCATGCCACTTAGAGCAAAGCCCTGCTGCTGTTCTGCTGTACAAGACTGCATAGGAAGGCTCTGTCCCTTCCCTTCGCCTCCACTGCCGTGCTGCTTTTCTGGAGTTATTTTCATTTTAGCTGTATGCCAAGTTAAAGGCTTCAAGGATTTTTCTGCACTGACCTTTAAATCCCTTCACTGGTCAATACGATGCACCACCATTCAGTATAATATCCTTCTGTCTGGTTTGCTGGCCCCAGACTTATTATTTTATGTTTCTCTACATTAAACTGCATTTTCCATTCACTGGCCCTGGCAGCCAGTGGATTGAAATCCCTTGTTCCTCGTTATTTGTTCCCGCTCCAATTTGGTGCCCTCCACAAACTTTGATAGTTGTGGAGGCATTTTCATTCAAGTCATTTGCAGGTATTATAAATGAGGGAAGTCCCTTGGTGTTCTCATTTGTTGAGCCTTTACAAGATAGGATTACCTTTTCAAAGGAGGATGCAGAGGTTTAGCAGCAGGACTAGTGGATATTGAGAGATACCTCTTGCTACAGATCCTCTGAAAGACACTGCTGCTGTCACCAAGGCTTTCTTACTTTTGCACAGATGAAGGCTGCAAGTCAGGCTTTGCTAAAATTGCTCTTGAGTGTAAGGTCTGTGAAAAATGGAGAAGGGGAAAGGGGAAGGGAATGAAGCATCAGGAGCAGCAGCTGAATAAGGAGTGGAAGTTATTATGGGAAAATAGGAATCTGGGGTACCTGAAGTAATGCTCTGAGAAGCAAAGGAACTTGAATGTGGCCAAAGAAAGGAAACGTTTTCCCTCTATTGATGGGTTTATGTGACTCTGGTATGTGCAGCACCTTTTTAGCTCCACTACCTGCCTGTGGTCTCCTGACAGGTATTTTCTCATGCTGTATTTGAAAAAGAAAAGAATTGTAAACCCCAAAGCTGCAAAACCAACTGGAGCTCTGAGCTCGGTGTCCTGACTCCAGCCCAGTGCTACCACAGAGCCAGCCCAGCCACCAGCCTACAGTGAAAGCACAAACCAGCTTCAAACCCCGATTCCTTGTGGATATTTACAGCCACCTCCGAACGACAGAAGGAAACAAAAATGACTTCCCATCAGCTGTGCAGATTTTATTAAGTATGTGTTTTGGTTTGAAGCCAAAGTGCACTCGGCTGTTTTATCAGTGTTTATTCCTGTCTTTCTCAGCCTTTATCAGTTATCCCCATCAGACCTGTGAGCACTTCGAAGGCTGAGTCACACAAATAAGGCTTTTATCTGCAGTCAAATCTATAATCAGGCAACAAAACCCCCTCACCCCGCTTCTATTTAGAGTCCCAACTCAGGCTCCTACAGAAAAAGGGACTTAGAAAGGAATTTCAGTAATTATCCTCTCCCCTCCATCCCCTCGATGTTGATGCCTGATACAGGTACCTGTGGGTACTTGAAAAGAGCACTCAGAGGTGCCGTCTCTTTAATGGAAGACTTCTAGGAAAGTGAACTTTAACTTTTAAACTTCCCTATGAAAAACAGATCCATGTTAAGTTTGATACCATTTGCCTCAGGATGATCTCAGCTCTTAAAATATGATGGTTTTAGTCGGATTAAGAACCTATATTGTTGCTGAAGAGAAAGAAGGGTGCCTCTTTAATTGCAGCCCAAATCTACCTAACAATTGCCACATGTTGAGCAAGATTTAAGAGTTATTAAATATGAAAGCCACTATTTCTCCTCCACTACGAGCAGCCTTTGTTTTTTAAACCTGGAAAGCACTAAGTAAAAGGGGGAGGAAAATGTAAAAAACAAACCAAAAAAATAACCCTGCTGAAAACCTGAAATCTGAAGGGGTATGTTTGCTTTTTGTGGAGGTTGATGTTAGTGCAATGCATTTCTCTCTGCTGCAGCAATTCCTGCACTGAGTGAAACAATCTGCTAGTGGGTCTGCTGGTGCCATCACTTTGGGCAGCTTGGCTTTACAAAGCTGAGCCCAGCCCTAAATGCTGGTACAACCCCCAGGGCAGGCAGCAGCCACCAGGCAGGGCAGACCCTGTACCCCATCAGCTGCTGGGAGGGAGCTCTAGGAGGCAGGATGCTCTAAGAGCTTCTGCAGGGATGTGTCTGTTTTAGGGAGCTCTGTACTTGCTTTGCGTCTGTCTGTGCTGCAAGTTCCTCTTTGCTGTGTAGGACGCTGGTCCTCAGGATAGCTGGGCTGGCTGGGTGCCAGAGCCCTGACACTGCTCTGGAAGGATCCTCAAAGTGGAACACTTTCTTCTTCCCAAGTGTGAGCAGAGCAGCCCAGGTCTTTCAATCGACTTCTTCCCATTTCTCAGCAAGGTGAATTTTCCACTCAATCTCCCATAATCTTTTACTTTTTCATGTTAAGGGTAAACCCACCATCATGGGACAGATGCTCTGCTGGGCTGTGGTGCCTCTCTGGGAATAACCTGCATGACTTGAGCTATCAAATTCAGTCCAAAGCAACAATCCAGCATGACTACTCAGTTAACTGAGACCACAGGATACAGCTGTGTTGGAGGATGGAGCAGCCCTAAAACAGGTCAAGGCAATAAAGGGGTGTTTTTACAAATAATCTGTTATAACTTGCAGAAGGTTAATGTTAGGTCAGAAGGAGAGTTACAGCTACTGTCTCTTAAAAAAAGAGAAAAAGAAAAACCTAAACCACGATTTTCAGAGGTCAGTGATTAAATTTCTTTTTGGATGTTAGCCCTCCACTCCCTTTCCACTGTGCTTGATAGTATTTCAAAGAGATCTTCAGCCTCCAGCAGCAGGATTTTAAACTTATGGTAATGCAGCTTTCATACAATCCATTATTCATTTTTCTCTGTCTCCATTTAGCAGTCCTGGCAGCCAAGTAGGATGGTAGAGTTTAGGGCAGGGACCACTGCATGTCTTTGCAGTCTGGCAGGAGAGCTCTGCAAAGTTTCTCAGGCTACAGGGAAAGCAATTTTCATTTTCCCTCCTGCTCAGTAAAGTAAACCCCAGCTCCTAATTTTCAGCCAAGGAATCACAATGGTTGGATTTGTCGTGTCTGTTCTCAGACACACCCCTATAAATCTGGAGACATTTACAGAGCTGGTAGCCCAGTTCCCTCTTTGGCAAGGTGTGGGGAGGGGGAAAGCAGTTGCCTGTATACCACGTTTTTAAGCTTCCTTTTGTACAGGGCTCACAGAATTCATTTGTTCCTCCTAAGCACCTTGGACTGGCTCAGCATTGCCCCTTAGATACCTGCTGGGAAACACTCCTGCAGTGCAGTATTCAGCCTGTTTCCCAACTGCCCTTGAAAACCTTTTCCACAGCCTAAAACCCCCGCAACAAATTACAATTTGTGCTGACAAGAAAAAAATTAAACATCTTCACTCTTAAAGTAGGTGTTGTTTGGAGTATGACACTGTAGTCAGGATCCCAGGTTTTGCCTCCATCCATTCTGTCGTGTGTCCTTGGATTGCACTTTGCCAGACATGATCATGATGTTCTTGAAATTTCTTTGACCAACGGGACCAGCTTTCAGAACAAAGCCAAATCTTTGTTCCTTGTCCATCCCCATGGTAGAGCTAGAAAGCTGGGAGATATATTTCATAACTAATTGTCATGGGAAAGGGAATAATCAGGGCATTTTGGGAATAAACCAGCTTTCCTGAACTTTCACTCTTTGGTTCCACCCTTCTCCCAACAATAAAACAGATCTCCAGTTATTGTGCTAACAATTGAATTGACATGAAATTGGCATTGTTTCTTCTTTCTTTTCTTCTTCATTTTACTTTTTAACTTTTAAACTTTCCTTTATTATAAAATTCCAACTTCCAACTGACCCTTGAATAATTGGTTTTGTTGCAAGGGTTATTTGAGGTCTAAATGAGCCCAATGACATCTGTTTAATTTTAGATGCTTGGAAAATATTCTAAAATTAATGAAATCCAAATGTACAACAAACTAATAGAACAATTTCATTTATTAAAAAGATAGTTAAAAATAATTCTAAACATTTCAAGAAAACAAAAGAGGTGAATGGGATTTGTCATTGTTTAAATTGTACTTATTATATTACATTTCAGTGAAATGCCCTCTTGACCTTCCACAGTTTGCTCGATTTCCTCATCAGTCTCTTTCCAGCTAATTTGTTTTGACATAAACAAAAAGAAAAGGACTCAAGAATCAAATGCAGTCATCCACTATTTGGGGTCTCAGTGCTGATTATAGCCAGATACAAATAAAAATGGATGGAACTTGCTAAAAGCAGGACCATGTTATTAATTCTTCATGAATATTTGGATGGTCATGGGAAACGTATGAAGCGACACAAATCTCAAATGTGTCACAAAATGCAGCTTGAGTGCTCATTCCTTTCCAAAATGTAGTTTGAAATGTCGTTGAAATGGGTGATTTGCAGTTTTCCTCTTTTAGCAGGTTTTAGTCCTCCTCTTTGGGCTGCAGAAATGTTAGGTGGCTTAAGCGAGCAATCACAAATCACAGGTGAGGAAAGGTGATTTATCCTTTTCATGCGCTTAATTTGCTACATGTACCCTTTTGAGAGGAATGCTTAGCCAGAGGAATTCCACAGACATCACAGATCATCCAGGAGAGAATTTCTGCAAATGTTTTAATATCCTTAATGGAACTGGTGCCAGGATTCTATTTAACTATCACCTCTTGTGTGGTGTAAAGCCCTCCAAAACAAATACAAATTACAGTTTGTGGGAATATGTATACACACATATAATATATGTATTTTTATAGGAAATAAAATGGGGTTTTACAGTACTTTTGTGCATCATGGTATTGTAAAGCATGTGATAAGTAGTAAATTGGGCAGCAAGAGTGACTCTGCAGGTAAGCATGACATTGTCAGTGATATAGGTGATAATTCCCACACATCTCCACCTTTAAAAAGGAAGTAAAACTCAATAGTGTGGGAAAAGTCCCCCTCAGCCTTACAGTACATCTCAGGAATATTTCAAATAGGCTGTTTAGGAAAGGCTTTTCTACATAGAAACAGAATGTACCCAGGGTAGAGTGTGTGTTTCTGTTTCATTTACAGCCTCACCAGGAATGACAGTGACCATGACTCAGGTGTGGCACCTGGGAATACAGTGCTGAGTATCTGAATGCAGGGAATTTTTAAAGTTGCTTTCTCTTTCTGGGACACCAACTCGACTCCTAGGTCACTTCTGAAGCTGAATGTCAACTCTCCTTTTGGAATACAGAAGTGTGAAAAGGTAAAACTAGGATTCTGGAAACCTCTTAAAAGTTATGGGGCACAGAATGGCTCAGAGAGGGGATCAGTCTGGGTAACTCCTTTTATTTCCACCTGGCTTTTTTATGAGCAAAGAAAACCAGAATTATTAATAAATCTGAAGAGCCATTTGTGCTGATAACAAAACTTGCATGGAGGTAATTTAGTCCATGTATGGATCTTGCTGTTCTTCTGGTCTGTGGGTTAGATTTTTATTCTTCCTGTTTAGAAAAAGCCAATAAAGAATCAATATTATACATGTCTTCTGACATATCCCCAGTTATCATATTTGAGGTCATTCGTGTTGGAGAGCTTTTTCTG